>JAGFPH010000670.1:321495-337958 GCA_018207615.1 Philaenus spumarius | reverse complement strand
TTATTTAAAGTTCCGTAGCATCTCCGCAATTATTTAAAGTTCCGTAGAATCTCCGCAATTATTTAAAGTTCCGTAGCATCTCCGCAGTTATTTAAGACTCTGTCACTTCTCTGCAATTATTTAAAGTTCCGTCGCACATCCACAAATATTTAAGGCTACCTAGCATCTCCGCAATATGTAAGGCTCCGTCGCATCTCCGCAAATTTTTAAGGCTCGATCGCATGTCCAAAATTATTTAAGGCTCTATTACAACATTAATACATTGATTTAAAAAAATACTTCTTAATAACCCTAAAATAAAGTTAACTATATGAAGCTAAATAGTTTTCAATTATGAAGGCATTCCCACAACTGTTACTTTTGTTGTTGAAATTTTAGCATTATCATCCGTGTACCCGAGTTATGTTTCATCAACCGTTTTTATAACGGGGCTAAGCAATGGTAGAAAAAATTATATTTTATATGTTCCTTGGCTACGCACTTTTGGTAGTTGCGGATGATTTCTCATACCTTTTTGCCTGTTCTAACCACGTTCTTTGGCGTTCTTCTGGTAAAACCTTGCCGTTTCCCCTTTTACGCCTTGCGCATAACTTTACTCTACTAGAGACTCAAACGTAATAAATACTGCGACGTTGAGGGCAACCTGCAGAGCTTCGAGAGGCTGAAGATGAAGATAGCCCGTGGCGGCGCTAGGCTGACCCGATGGCAGCTTCTGATTATATTTAAATTGGCAAAGTTTATTATTTGTAGTTGGCGATAAATTTCCAGTTTTACTGTGGTGCCTTGATACTTTCGGAGCCCGTTATAAGAGTTGACTATTTCAATTTACAAAGATCGTATCAAACAGAAATGTATTCTCTCTGTATACCGGTTTTTCGTGTAGGCCTACCGTTTTAGTTTTGGTTAATACTTTTCTTGAAAGTGAGAGTGATAGGAATAACGGATGAAATGATAATGTAACACTTAAATTCGTTACTATTGCAGCTAAATTAGAATATTTAGAATCAGTTAATTATCCTTCACAAACAACAGCGTTTTTAGGTTATGTTAACTGAATAAAAACATACACAGCAAAAATCAACGAAAAATGCTTTCTGTATTATAATTCAAACATCTGTTGTTACAATATATAAATATAAAATGTAATATGAAGCATTTTTACAGAAAAATTCAATATTTCAGATGTAAAAATACTTTATTTTGGTAGCACTAATTTAATACATATGCATTACTAGCTGACCTGTGCGAATATTTCGCAAGTTATAAGTTCTAACCTGATTTGATTTAGTTAATTGAGTCTGTTAAATAAAAAATAAGTAAAAGCTTTTAGCATTTAGCCTTAGCTTTAGCTTTCACTATTAAGTCAAAGCTTTTAGTCTTAGCACTTGGTGAGGTGAATAACCTTTAGCTAAGACTAGTTATCAAAAGCTGGAACATTTTAGCCAAAGCTTTAAGTCTGTCATATGTTGTTCGAAACAATTTAAAACACCTGTTGCAGTTTAAGGATTGATGTTATTATAACCCATTAAATAGGCTATTACAAAATTTATAGCTCTGTCAATAAAGAAAATATCACAACAAACGAAAGTTCAAATAAAAAAGAAATGTTTTTTTTAAATTTATTGGTTTTACTTGCATTTTTATTAGGCCGATTTAGTATTAAATAATTAAAGATTTCAAATTAATTTGCATTTTTGTACAAAATATCAAGTTGGATTTGATGATGTAGGCCTACCCTCACCTGTTCCCTTACCTAAACCCAGATAATAATAATATAAACTCTTGCTATTATTATCTCTGCCTATTATAAATCTAACCTGTCAGAGCTTCAATATATTAAGCAAACTATGACGAACTCTAATGAACAATCAGGAATTACATCGTCATAAATTCCGTAACAAACAAAAAAGGAAGGCATGTTAAAGAAGGAAGGCTGAGAAACAAAAGATTTAACCATAAATCAATTTCAACGGAATTTGATTTTGGATCAAATAAAATTGACAAAGCTGCAAATTGAGCAGTCAGAAAATTAACAATGATTGCATTTCTGCGCCAAAAAAATGAGTTATGCAGTTCTAATTGTAGGAATGAACTCGGACGAATTTTCACTTCTGTATAACACATACATAACATAAAGTAACTTTAAATTAAAATAAAACAAATTTAGGCCTATGTGTGTTAATTCTTCTCAATTTGGATATTTATTATAATAGTTTTTAGTATGAATTCACATAAGTTATTCTATAACCTATTGTTTTTTGCTCGAATTGACATAAATGTATCCATTCAAATGTCAAGGTAACAACTTTAAGTCACCAGGAGGGCATACTGAAATATATTCAAGCTTGCGCTAAATATTTTTAGCTTTAGCTACATTTTATTCACTTTATTTTAAGCTTTAGCTAGGAAAGTTAGTCAAAGCTTAAAATTATTAGACAAAGCTTTTAGTACTAGCTATTGCTGATTTTTATTCACACTATTTTAAGTAATGACTTAAAATTTTAAGTTATAGCTTTTGCTTATTTTTTATCCAACAGACCCAATATGTTTGTTTATTTACGCTGGTTTATAAATAACAGTTTGTAACGCTTTACGTTGATTCTATTTGAATGATTTACGTGATAGATTACACTTCCATATAGAATGGAAACAATCCATCCAACTGCTGTCATGTTAGTTAAATAGATTGTTAATAGATGGCGTTTTTCATTAGGAATCGTGAATTTTTATATGAAAGATTTTTTAATAATTTTTTCAAACAAAAAGCTATTTTTCGTCAATAGCGAGGAACATAAGCTTTAAAATTATGTTTGAATCATTAATTTCTATGAAGAATTAACGGAGATGTGGCGTTGCTGCAAAAAAGACTGAGAAATAATATACATGATTAGAATGTTGTTATGTTTTTCTAGTTACTTTATAACTTTAAGCCAGAATTTTGAAAACAATTTTATACTTTTTTTCATCCGTAAGACTGGAGAACAAGATTAAATCTGCTAAGAGACTTTTCACTAGCATAACGTTACGTCGTATTCCTATCGATGTAGTTCTAGTAATCGATAGTTTTTCCACTACAAAAAGACAATAGCTAGACACTACGATTTTAATTACTTAAAACATATGAGTATTTTGAGAATTGAACCAAGAAGCTCCAACTTTATTTGGCTCGCTAGACTTCAAACTGAGCCTGTTGTCAAATCACCATGTCTTGGCTCTCGGCTTTTAAGGCTCTTCTTTACCTTGAAGAAAACTCCCGAGTGTGCCGTAAGATTTCAATACGAAAGGTCTGACTAAAGCCGCAAAATCGTTGAAACATGCGTTCATAATAACGTGTTTCGGATTCTATTTATAAATTAATAATCTGGGAAACTACTTTATGTTATAAAGAAGACTTTATATTTTTTACGTGTTAGCTTAAAATATGGAAGTTATTGATTAAAACTCCCAAAAAATGCGTTAAAAGTAATCGATTTTTACTCAGTTAAACTTTCGATTAAAAGGAGTTACCGTCGTTTTCTTTCAATTATGAGATATAAGACAAAAGCACAAAGCCTTTAAGAACAATTTAAGATATTTCACAACTTCTTTAGGTTGAAAAACGGCGGCCGAAACACGATAGTACGAAGTGCATAATTTTGCTGTTTTACGCAAGGTATAGAAGACCCTTAATAAATCGAAAATTATTTGAAGACGAATTGATTCGAAATAGAAATCATACATACAAATTTACATGGACTTAATACAATGTTTTTACTTATGTCGTTATTTTTAGTGCTTTTATGTATTGGACATTTTAATTTATTTTTAACAAAAAATGTGAATTAAATTCTAAAATCTATCCCTAAAAAATACACAAACATAAAGTAGTAATTTTAAAGACTTGTTTTGTTTGGTGTTCAAATGTAGGCCTAAGTTTTAAATTATTTTGTAATTCGACAGATTATTTTGTAATCTGTTTATATAAAAGAAGAAGTCCTGACTGAAAGATTCATAATCGACGTACAGGCAAACTATAATACATACAGCCTTAAAATGGCCAGAGTAACTTCTACCTCTATATGTAAAAGCGCACTAAGAAAGGACTTTGAGAGTTGATAATAGTCAAAATACCAGGGGTTCACGCCCAGCCCTAAAACAGATAAAACAGCTGATTATTTGAATCAAAAGCTTAACAGCACAATTCTAAAGTCCGTTCACAGTTTAGTTGACAGAGCTTACGCTACTAGCCCGCATGAAAACATCAACATTGTACATTTCATTTAAAGTGGAACATTAATACAAAGTGAAAAAATAGTTGTTTTGTTTGCGTTTATTTTGATAAAAGAGGTGTTTTTTTTACGATTTAAATGATTGAATATTGTACAGCAATAACTGAATACTGTAATAACATAAAAACTTGTCATATTATCTAAAGTTTAATGTACGGTACTGTAATAATTATTTGAAGCGTGTATTATTTTGTTTCGGAGAATATACTTGCTTTCAGAAAACAATTTTAACGTGTTGCTAGAATTGAAATAGTACAGCACAGAAATACAATAATAAACGTTAGAATAAAACTAATGTAATGTTAGTTTTTTGTAGTTTAAACTTCACAATAAGGTTTACTTAAACATGAGGTACGTTTCTGGTCTGGAATAAAGAAACTTGGATCTTGAATTAAACACCAAGGCAAGAATATTCATAACCCATTTTGGTAGTGAATAGAAGCCGGTGATGTATTTAGGTCAGGTAGTAGCGCGGCAAGCCTCCACAAGGCCCATTGCTGTCAACTAAACTGTGAACGGACAATAGGTGTAGCCTATCCTGAACCAACACACGTTTGTTGAATGCATGTACATTCGTTATCATAGTAGCCAAATTAGGAAATTTAGAATCAGTTGATTATTCTTCACAAACAACAGCGTTGTTTTAGGTTATTGTTAACTAAACAAACACATTCACAGACGAAAAACAAAAAATCAACAAAAAAGGGTTTCTGTACTATAATTTAAAATCCTGTTGCTATAAAGTGTAAATAAAACAGCTGATTTATATAAAAAACTTAATGTTAGTTTAGGCTTATACTGAACCAACACTCGTTTTTTTTAAACATTTATATTTACTGCAACATCAAACAAATTGGCAAATTTAGAACCAGGTAGTTATTCTTCACAACGTGAACGGTTTACTAATTCAAATACCTATCGCTATTAACATGATGCCAACTTTATTCTTTACCAGGCCTAATCGACCACTTTGAAATACTGCTTTACCGTTTTACATTTCGGTCATATTTTGTAAGTTGAAAATTGCCTCTTTTATAAAAAATTTAAAAAAATCTTTTCTCCTAATCAATCATAATTCCTGTGTAAATATCATAGTATGCAATTATCTGTTATATAGCTTCGCCATGGGGGTTGCTGAGCGAAGCGAAAAAAGCTTGAGATGCTAGAAAGTGTATGTCTACTCAATAATTAATAAAACCAGTGAAAATTATATAAATTTACAATCGATAGTTGTATAAGTGACTAGCTGGCTCGATCCGGCTTTGCACGGATAGACAAATCAAAGTTAAATGTATATTAACAACAACAACAAATATATCAATAAATATATTACACTGTGTATTTTTTATGGGGATTTTTAGTAACTTTTGACCCCTTCCCAAACCTCCCCTAAAATTTAAATTTTTTTAAACCCTTTCTTAGCTAGCACCTAGGGCCCTAGTTGAAGCTACATACCAAATTTTATTCCTATCCGTTCGGTGTTTTTTTTAGTAACTTTGACCCCCCCAACCTCACCTAAAATTTCGAATTTAAAAAAAAAACTTTCTTAGCGAGCACCTACGGCCCTAGGGAAAGCTACATACCAAATTTCACTCCAATCCGTTCAATGGTTTTGGAGAAATCGTGATTTAGTAACTTTGAACCCAAACCCCATCTAAAATTTCGAATTTTTTGAAAACCTTTCTTACGGAGCACCTATGGCCATAAAGGAAGCTACGTACTAAATTTCGTTCCACTCCGTTCATTGGTTTTGGAAAAATGGTGATTTAGTAACTTTGACCCTCCAAAACCCCTTTAAGATTTAAAATTTTTTAAAACCCTTTCTTATCAGCACCTACGGCCCTAGAGGAAGCTACATACCAAATTTCATTCCAATCCGTTCAGTGGTTTTGGAGAAATAGTGATTTAGTAACTTTGACCCCCTAAAATTTCGAATTTTTTAAAAACCTTTCTTATTGCGCACCTATGGCCATAGAGGAATGTACATACCAAATTTCGTTCCAATCCGTTCAGTAGTTTTTGAGAAATCTTGATCAGTGAGTCAGTGGATTTGGCTTTTATATATGTAGATAACAATAAAACTATGGCAGTTCCTAATATACTATAATTACCACAGTACACCTCTTAAAAAAAAAAAAACGATATTACTGATATAATTTATATAATAATTTCAACTTGGTCAGCCAGACCATAATACTGAAACGACTAGAATTCAGCTATAGGAAATTGCACAATACGATAGCCAATATATGGTTTAACAAGCAATGTATTTTAAATAACGTGATTCCAACATACGCTAGAATCAAGAAGAAGACTAACAGTTTTACTTCAAATTTAGTGATAGAAAAAGGTCAAAAGAATTGGTTAAGGAAGAAAGTTAAGGCTCTACACATCAAGACGGATGTATTAAATAAGAAGATACCAGGTATTCATTTGCAACTGGGCCTAACGGAAACAATAGATAATATTTGACGACCAAATACAAAGTAACTAAAGAAAACAGGTAGAAAATATGAGAAATTGAGGAAGAAATTGATTAATCTCAACGGCAACTAATCTAGCAATGGTTATAATGAATCTAATAGAATGAAACGTTAATCTTGCAGAAATTGATATAAACTATCAAGAATATGAACTATTGAGTAAAAAATTAAAATGTAACGTTCAAAATATTAATATCGAAAAAGACATTGAACAAAATATAATAGATGTAGAAAATGCAATTTCGTTGTTTCATAAAGAGGATCAAGTTCGCGCAGCAGAAATGTTAAAAGAAACTATAAAACAAAGAATAGATAAGAAAGCAAAAAATAACAATGAAGGGGTCATTGAAAAGTTAAATAATAAAATAAAAAGCAGTAACACTTTAGTCACAAAAGCAGATAAAGGAAACGCAATAGTTCTTATAAAGATAGAAGATCCCGAAAACGGAAGAATTTATAAACAGGACAGTATGCACAAAAGAGAAGAAAGATAAAACTAAAACATACCAAAAAGAAATTAATAATATTATTAAAAAATCACATAACCTATTGGACGGTAACGAATGCAAATATATAAATATAAACCCCAACCTACCAACCATGTGAAAAATCCATAAGAATAACTATCCAATCAGGCCTATAGTAAATTATACAACTGCACCAGCATACAAATTGACAAAAAAATATGGGAGTGTATCAAATTTGTAGTATAAAATTCATTTGAAGTAGCAGACAAATTAAAGGTACTGAAATTTTCAGAAGATTATAAACTCGTTTCGTTTGATATAGATAACTTATATCCATCAATACCAATAAAAACACTAATCATTTTAGAGAAAGGAAAGAATACAGAATACTACAACAAAGCCAGTTTAAATTTAACAACATTGTGTACAAGCCGAAAGATGGATTGGGTATGGGAAATCCATTATCTGCTATACTAAGTGAAATTTTCATTCAACATTTAGAAGAAAAGTATATACAAAATATTTTGCAGAAACACGAGTGCTTGGAATACATCCGATATGAAGATGACTCGATAATAGTGATAAAATACTGCCAACATAATAAAGGCGAACTAATGTTGGAAGAAATTAATCAAATCCATGAAAATATAAAATTTACAATGGAAAAGGAAGAAAACAGAATGATAAATTTCTTGGACTTAAACATTACAAGAAATAACAAGCAAATTGAATTTTGAATTTTCATTAAGGATACCGGTGATATAATTAATGCCGATTCAAACCACCCAATGGAACACAAAGTGGCAGCTTTTCGATACACGATTAAAAGGTTTTATAATCTTCCACACATATTATAATACATCGATTTTCCATTATTTATTTTTTGTTTGTTTGTTAGAAAGTAGTTCTTATTTTATTTAGTTTGATAAATATTAGGTTAACTAACTTGTTAATACTAAATTGTAATAATTAGTTGCTCTTCATTAATTGTATTAATCAAAGCAGAAAGAATTGACGACGTTTACAATGGAATATAAAAAGAACGATTTCCCGGACCCGATGATGATGGTAACAGTTGGTCCACTAGGATTTATGCAAACATTGTTGGAGTCAAAAAGGTCATTAACTTAAACTAGTTAATTAAATTTGAAAAACTGGGAGTCTAATCAAATAAATCTAACCGTTTTATTGCCGTTCTCAGAAGCTGCCCTTCTAATTATAAACAAGGTTATTAGCCCAGAAAACGTTCATTTTCGCTGCATCAAAACGATAAACACTTACGATTCCCGTCAGTTCAACTCAAAACGTTTACCTAAATCTGTTGTGCGTTCTGAAACCGCAGGAGTGCGTCAATTAACTCTACATCAATTTATTACACGTAAAACGAAATAATAAAAACAAGCGTTCTGTAAAGTTTACTACAACATAGAGTTTAATCTTAGCCTTGTACTTCGTTTATATTTGCCGTTGACTGTACCATGATGACCAGGTGAGATGACCCCTCCCCCTCCCTCCAGTGAAGGGATTGTGTTCCATTAAAAACCCTTCTTTTCTCAGTTGGGTCAATAACCTAAGAGTTTGTCGTAGCTCGCCGTGCATAGTGCTGCGACATTTCCAGTTTCAAAGCCTATGGAATATCACAGTTTTAAACCAGAACGGAAACCCGTCGACCAAAGCTTCGGTAAAGTTTAACTTACATAATATTACTAATTAACTTGCAACCCTCAAATGAAATTTCCCTCTCGAAACTGTTTCCAAATTTATTTACGAAATTTCATTTATTTCTGCCAATAGTCATTATGGTTAAAACATATCATAGCCCTTTCATATGTTAGGAATTGTTAATTATAATGGAACGAAATTTCATACAGTTGTTATTTTCATGAGATCCTTCTTACCAAGCTATGAAGTCGTTATTTGTAAGTCCAGATTCTACTTTATTTTCGTTAACTAGTTCTATAAAATACTTCTTGTTCGAATAAAGTAGTACGTAAACAATTTTCCAGCTGCATTTATGTGAACTGGTTTTAGTACTTTCTAGCATACAAGTAAAAAATGTCTCGTTGCAAGACGAGAATACCTCTGATACAATTGATTCAATGGAAATGGAGGCACCGACAGCTCGGAACTCATCAGATGCACGGCTAAAAGGGACAGTGATTGCCTTTAGAAGCATACTTGATTTGTTGGAAAGTGATCATATTTCTGGAGAAACACAGCAATGAGCGAAAAAAGGCAAATCGGGAAATAGTAAATCCACCATTGCTTTGTTTACTTGATGATTTACCAGATTGGGAAATTATATTTAATTATTTGACTGATCTTCCAAGGACGAGGAGTGCACAAAAGAGGTGCACAAGATTCATATAAATAGTCAAATTTGGTTTAGGTACAGAAACGTTTGGTCTATTCTCCAAGGTCAGAGGTATGGTCTTAGAGTACCATTTTCATCCCCGCTTATGTAAAAAACGATCTTAATATTGTATAGATAAATAGGTTTCTGAAAGATACTAATATTCAGTTTTTTTTTTTTTAATAGAGGTGCACTGTGGTAATTGTAGTATACTAGGAACTGCCATAGTTATGTTGTTATCATTAATACAACTATCGATTGTTAATTTATAAACATTTTCACTGGTTTTATTAGTTATTGAGTAGACCTACATTTTCGAGCGTTTCACACTTTTATTGCTATATTCGTGAGCGCCGCTCTCTGCTAGCTTAACTCACCAACCCCGCTATATAAAGTAGTAGCATATTTACAGCGACAGTAGAAAGAGATTAACAGAATAACAGCGACTGTAGCAGCAGATAAAAAGCTACAGTAGTAGCAAATTAACAGCGACAGTAGAAAGATATTAACAACAACTGTATAAAGAGATTATCAGCGACAGTAGAAAGAGATTAACAGTGACTGTAGCAGCAGATTACCAGCTAAAGTAGTAGCAAATTAACAGAGACAGTAGAAAGAGATTAACAGCAGCTGTAGAAAGAGATTAACAGCGACAGTAGCAGCAGATTACCAGCTGCAGTAGTAGCAAATTAACAGTGACTGTAGAGAGAGATTATCAGCGACTGTAGAAAGAGATTATCAGCGACAGTAGAAAGAGATTAACAGATTAACAGCGACTGTAGCAGCAGATAACCAGCTACAGTAGTAGCAAATTAACAGAGATAGTAGAAAGAGATTAACAGCGACAGTAGCAGCCGATTACCAGTTACAGTAATCAAATAGCGATTACCAGTTACAGGGGGAAATTAACTGCTATGGTATAAAGATATTAACAGCGACAGTAGTAACAAATTAACAGCGACAGTAGAAAGAGATTAACAGCCACAGTAGTGACAGATTAAAATATATAACAGTAACAGGTTAACAGCCAAATTTTCACTTTACACTTTATGTCTATTGTGTTCTTTTTTTTCTCAGAATGGTTAGTTTAAACAATACATTTATCAGATATTTTTGATATTTATACGCCTGTAATGCTTTTGAAAGTAATTGTAACATCGACAATAGTAACGTATTAGAAGCGACAACACGTTCAAAACTTTGACCCAACAGTTGAACCGACAATATCGACCAGTTTGAGACCCTCATTTAGAAGCCAGTAGAAGAGCACCTAACAATTACCAAAATAAGCTATTAACTAGACCAGCCTAGACTCTGAAGACCGTTGGTTTTTCCACTTTAGATAACAATCGTGATTCCGATCTAATTGTAGACCGAGATAATCTCCATCAACTCCTTAACAAATTACAAGTAATCGCCATCGTTAAGCACACAAACTCTGGGCTTGTATCTACAGACATGTGGATCTATTGTTTGAATCTGAATTAATTTGTACAACACTAACAAAACCATACCGGGTTTTCACACGTTTACAATCTTAGGCTTTACAATTTACACTGTTTCGTAACCAATTCAAATCTATTTAACAAATAACATGAGAAGTTTTCTCCAGGTAGTCCAGATTTATTATAACACATAATTATTTGTAATTTTGTTTAAATTTCGTTACATGATAGGCTCTTAGCCTTTCGCAAGTATGCGAAGCAATGCTATATTTTGTGGAAGAATTATGCATATTGCATATACATACCATGTAAGAACAGTACTCAATAAAAATGTTCAGAGCCCTTATACGGCGAATCATTATGCCAGTTTCGTGGGATATTTATTAAAGACTTGTGATAATAGTACTCGAAAGTGAGAGAAGCATTATGCCAATTTCACTGTATTTCAGATTGGTTTAAAAAAATGGGTTTAATAAGACTGTGTTAGATAAGTAATTGAAAACGGTCAGAGAACCTATATTCGAAGTAGAATTACGCCTATTTCATATACATATCGTGTAAAAACAGTACTGAACAAATGTTCAGAGACCATATACAGCAAAGCATTATGCCAATTTCATGGGATATTTATTAAAGACTGTGTGATAATAGTACTGGTTAAAAAACGAGAGAAGCATTATGCCAATTTCATAAGATAAACATAGCTAAATGCATACGACATCATCACTGCATTCCCCTACTATTGGATACAAATTAAACCCCATGTACGCGGAAGCATTATGCCAGTTTCATTGGTTACGAGTATAGCACCTACGTGTAAAGACTGTGTAATAATACTACTTGTTAAAAACGAGAGAAGCATTATGCCAATTTCATAAGGGAAATGCATGCGATTAAATTACTACGTACGAACAGTATGGATTATAAATCAGACCCTATATATGAGGAAGCACTATACCAATTTCATGCCGTACATTTAGTATAGCAGTGAGTGAAAAGACTGAGTAATAATTGTACTTTTTAAAAACTAGAGAAACATTATGTAAATTTCATAGAAAATGCAAACGGTATAAGGACTTCGTTGGATAATGTATGGGGGAAGCACTATGTCAATTTCATGGGTTTAAGCAGTAGGTGTAAAGACTGTGTAAGTAAGAAACAGTACTGGATAAGAGAGAGAACTCGGGCGGCGCGTTGCTGGATTTATGGTTGCACTCGCCCAGTCCTACCTGTCACAAGGGCTAATTTATTTTTAATATAATAATATATTTGGGTCCGACATGTGAGAAGTGAGCATAACATTGTCCGAGGGATTATTTATTGCCCACGAACACTACACCGGGTCCGCTGAAAGATTGAGTTTATCTTTAACTTCATACATTATTCATGTAAAGATTCACTTCGGCGCTTGAGAATGTTTAAATTTGTAATTACACTCTAATAGCCCAGACGTATTAATGGAGTGCAATTAATAACTTGTGATGCAATGGAAAATTTGAATAAACTAATATTTTTGAGCCGGTGTAAATTAGAACCCACGGTTATCTATCGTAATTGAATCATGTCAATATAAAGGAAATTAATCGCCTAAAATGTTTTTCAATGTAAATTAATTCGCCTAAAGTATGGTAATATATTTCAGCTTCAAATTTTAATTGATCGAACTGTATATAGTTAATATTATAATTAAAACTGTTTAAAGCATTTTTAGCGGTATAGATTTGCACGCACGATTTTCTAAATTTTTCGTTTTTTTCGAAATTTAGGTTTAAAAAAAATTGTTTTCAATACAGCTAATTTTAAGCACATTCACGAGTGGTTTTGCTGGTCACGTGACCAAATACTGCTCATTCATTGGTCAGACGTAGTCCCGTAAGAGTTCTTACATCGCCGGGAATTCTACTAATATTGATTCTTGTAGCACTCGGGTTTCGGACCAAATTTTGGAAAAGTTAAAGTCGAAGACTCTTTTAATAAAATCTATGTTTTAATGTATGGTTTTAAAAACAAAGTTAGTTGGAGATCCGCTTACTCTTTGCATGATATTAATGAATACTGTTTTGGGTAAATCGCTTGTATAGCCCGTCTCAACTTAAGTTGAGGCAAGGAGGGTGGGTAATTAGGGTCGGTCTCAACCGTCATAAAACTGACCCTTATTAATGCCGCCTGAGTGAACCTGTAGGACACTCAAGTATAAAATTGCAATTCTGTATGTCTTAAGTCAAAATGAAAAAACGAGATCATATTTCGTTTCATGATATTTTCCAGATAATTTTGATACCAAATTTGATTACATTTGGCCAACTTTGAGCTGTACTAGCATTATAAACTTTCTTAGTTGAATCAACATTACTAATACGGTTTACAACAATAAAGCCACACAAATGTACTAGAGAAGTTCATATTTAAAAATGTAATAAATAATCATTATTTGACAAAAATTCGATACTGTATCGTTATTTATCATAATACAAACAATTGTGTGTTTGTCCCATTGTTAATCGGCCGAAGTGTTGTAACTGTTTTTTTTTTCAATACAAGAAATTACAAAATAAAATTTGTATTATTAATGATAAAGCTGTATTAATTATATTGCATTAATTAACGCAACATAATAATACTAATAAATAGTAATAAAATATTATAATTACCATGTGTTAAAACTTTCTCTCTGCGTTTCGGAACTTATTTAATTATTAAATAGCTCGTTTTGCAGGCTTGAGACTGCCAGAGGCCGCATTAAATGTTTTGGTCTGTTATAGTACCGGTGGTCGCGCATTAAGATTTTTCATGGGATTTTGTCGTTCTGTTTTAAGAATCTCATGATATCAATGACTTGAAATGTTTGGCTTAGAGATTAGGAAACTGTCCATCAAGCACGAAGCCTGACTTCGTCAAAACATCACTGCAGAAGCTCTTCAACTGCTTGACAGATATAATTTACTTTGAAGACTAAACAAGACTCAGTCCTTTCAAGTTAGTCTGTCACATATTAAATGGGGTTTATGTGTTTATTGCCTTCACATTTAATGGTTGTAAACTTAACGGCATTAATATCTATTAGTGAGTAGATTGCATTGGATGTAGAGAAATAAAACTAACTAAAACCGAAAAACGCAATAAAATCCCTTCTTAAAAAAAATTTGAAAACCATTAAAAAAACACCATTAAATTCAGGACAAGACTTAACAAATAAAAAATGTGCTTCATTTAATCTGGCAGCTATCTTGAACGTCCTATTATTATTAACACTATTAGAAAAATATGATTTAAAATGGCACACCGAACTTCAGGAATCCTCAACCACAATATAAACTGTGCATTGAAAATTATCTCAATACGGGGGTTGGCGTGCGAAGCACGCAATACATTGGGTATTGAAAATGTCCCCAATACGGTGGTTGGCGTGCGAAGCACGCAATGCCTTGCATATTGAAAATAGTCCCAATACGGGGGTTGACGTGCGAAGCACGCAATGCATGGTGTATGAAAGTACTCTCAATACGGGGGTTGGCGTGCGAAGCACGCAATGCATTGTGATGGTCGCAATAAACAGTGTATTGGTAAAATGAAGGAGTTTTAATACCAGATTTAAAGAACATTTACCTCATAATCAGCTCTATCTAGAGGCATACATTTTCAAAAAAAAGTCTTGTCCAAAAAATATCTAAATCGAGATATTTCGCTGGATTCAGTTTTTCAACCGCTACAACACAAATGATACATTGCAGGTTCAAAACAGCCCATTTATTGTTAAAAACATTTTGAAAATATCGAACAGAAGTAAACAGAAACGCTGTTTCTTTAGTTGTTTGACGTGTACTGTGGTACAAACATTTTATGTTAACTTATTTAATTGTATTAGAGTTAAGTGTGTTTCGTCATCTGATGATGGTATGGTGATACCGAAACAGCCGTTATGGCACAATAAATGTATCAACAACTTAGACTGGTTGAAGTAAGTAAAATCTCCACAATAAAAATGACTCTTTGCCCTGTACAAACTCAAAAACTATTCCACCAATTTCGCAAAAAAATCACACTTTATTCATAACATTGCCAGGAGTGTTTAGACATTAGAATTACTACAGTCTAAGGGGTTGAAATGTTTTTGCTACCCCTATACAAAAAATATAAATTAAACTAACGTCTATAAACAAGCTATAAAGCCAAAATTATGAAATATTACTTTTAACAAAATTATGATATACAAAACTATTCGTAATTTAGTTACTTAAGCCAAAGGGATGAAATGGCATAACTAACCTTAAAATTAAATAGTAATCCACTTTATTTTTTTATATTCACAAAAACTCAATTAATTTCATTTCAATTTCATAATTTACACATATTACAACCATGATTTTTTAGAGACTATGGTCATTTACAAACAAATGTATTTAAATGGGGTATCTACAACTATACGATCAAAATAAATTGCACTACATTCCTACAAACTGTATAAACTAAAATTATTGAATATTATTCTTAATTGATATTAAAAAACATGTGCAATTCGATAACTTAAGTAAAAAAAAAAAAAAAAAAATGAAATGGGATGACTACCCTAAAAACTAAATCAAGCAATGGTGGAACATTACCGGGTCCTGTAAACAAAACAACTATCAATTATTTAGAACAACGATAAACAGTGCAATTATTCGAGACTGGTGTTTGTACATGTTCTTGTGTACAAAATGTGGAAATCTTTTCTGTGTTGTCGTTTATCAGATCTCAGTTCTTTAAAGTTCAAGCGTAAACACGTATTATCTTGGAATATTATTAAAACTATTGCTTTTGCATATTGCTTTTGCATGCGTCTTTCTTACAATAACAAGAAGATAAGTAAATATGTACATGGCATTCTGTATCGGTCAAAACCCCCCGAAATACTGTACCGAAATTCAGTAGTAAAAATTAATACCAGGTTTAAAAAGTGCAAATTGAATTATAAAATAGACAACACAACAGTGGACCCTGCAACATATTTTACATCATTGTGCATTGCATGTATACTGATATTTAGATTTGCTTGATTAAACTACAGCATACAATACACTCGGATACAGTAGGTTACAGCCTTACTCTCTTGTGAGTTGTGATCTGATCTATTAAATAAGAAAACTATGAAGGTTCAACAAAAATACTTTACTCTAACAAAACACGCAATGCATTGTGTATTGAAAATATTCCCAATACGGGGATTGGCGTGCGAAGCACGCAATGCATTGCTTATTGAAAATACTCCCAATACGGGGGTTGGCGTGCGAAGCACGCAATCCATTGTGTATTGAAAGTACTACCAACACAGGGGTTGGCGTGCGAAGCACGCAATACATCGTGTATTGAAAATACTCCCAATACGGTTGTTGGCGTGCAATGCACTGTGTGTCGGCCGCTTCTCATAGTGTTCAGTGTCAAGCTTACATGTGCGTCCTTAGCAGTGA
>JAGFPH010000670.1:276027-286580 GCA_018207615.1 Philaenus spumarius | reverse complement strand
TTTGCACATCAGCCTTCAGCACACAAAGTGATTTGCTTCTTGAGTTTCCCCCATGACCTTGCTGTCTCAGATAATGGACTGCGCTTTGTGAGTTTGCACCTCAGCCTCCGGCTCACTAGGTGATTTGCTCCTCGAGTTTGCACCATGACCTTGCTGTCTTAGATAATGGACTGCGCTTTGTGAGTTTGCACATCAGCCTCCCGCACACGAGGTGATTAGCTCCTCGAGTTTGCACCATGACCTTGCTGTCTCAGATAATGGACTGCACTTTGTGAGTTTGCACCTCAGAATCCGGCACACGAGGTGATTTGCTTCTCGAGTTTGAACCATGACCTTGCTGTCTCAGATAATGGACTGCGCTTTGTGAGTTCGCACCTCAGCCTCCGGCTCACGAGGTGATTTGCTCCTCGAGTTTGCACCATGACCTTGCTGTCTCAGATAATGGACTGCGCTTTGTGAGTTTGCACCTCGATCTTGAGCCATCGAATCACAGACTCCTTCGTTTCACTCGCAGCCAACAAACTCTATTTTTATTTGCCTCTGAGGTACCGATCCCATTCCTAAATCCCCTAAATGGAGAATACACTCACACAAACAATTGTGCACTTATATACAAATAATTTAGAAAAAAGTTTAGGAAGCAGTTTACATATTTTTAATTGATATTTTTTGTAATTTAAAATATTGAAGACTTGTTTTTTTTTTTTGCCTGTTTAACACGTTCGCTGCTAAGGACGCACATGTGAGCTTGACACTGAACCCTATGAGAAGCGGCCGACGCACGGTGTATTGCGTGCTTCGCACCCCAATCCCCATATTAGGAGTATTTTCAATACACAGTCCATTGCGTACTTCGCACTCAAACCCCCGTATTAGGAGTATTAACAATACACAGAGCATTGAGTGCTTCACACGTCAATTTTAAGCCTATGTGCTACATACGTACATGTGCGTCCGCTTTAAAATATTAGTGATTATTACGTAGAAAGGTTCAAAAATACAAAATCAAGTAATTTCTACTCATTTAGACTATAAATATAAAAAATAAAAGGTCAGCTCCTAGCATAGGAAATGGGAAATTTGCGTAGCAGTGAACGTGTTAAGTGCGATGCAATTTTTTCTCGCAGCTGTTTTTATTTAGTTGAAAGAAGATGGAAGCCTTCGCTGAGATCACTCAATGATTCCATATTTATATGATTCATGTTGGTAGCATTGACCTTCTGTTCTTCATATATTGGTTTTTAAAGTTCATGCAGGTAAACACAAAACTTTCCTCGCCAACGGAGTTACCTGATTTGTTTGTAAATATTAATAAATTTGGTGTACTCGTAGACAAAACTGTGTTATTATAGAGACGTGTTTCAGTTTTTTTTTCATGTGTGTATGGTTGTGTATCATGTTAGTGTATAAATTATGTATGTAGGAAATAAATTCTTTATTAGTATATGTCCATTAAAAACATAGCTCAGCTGATTTCATACTTTGTCTCAATAAATTTCTAATTTTAAAGGCCTAATTCATTCGGGGTTTTTTTTTTGTAACTTTTATTATAATCCCTTTTATATAACAAACTTAACATTTAAATTCTGGCATTTACTATTATCTAGTATTTAACTTTGACATCATTGTTAAACCTACAACTTTATAATAAAAAAATACCCGTAAAGGCAGGAAAAATATATCGTGCGAAACTCGCAGTGGTTTCCCTTAGTTTACTATAAATAGTGAAAGTACAGGCAAATTCCGTTACGTTGAATGGTCGTGTTTGTTGGATCCCGATGTAAGGAACATTAATGTTGTGACTATAAGATTAATGCCAGACCGCCTACAAACCAGCAGAACGCTACAACGTTCCACTGCCTGTCCTTGTTATTTATGGAGACCGAAGTAATCGTAGGGAAAAATGGACAAACGAGCTAAGTCTGGTTTGCGATTCAAATTATGTCAAATTTGATTCATTAACTCGCACGTGGTAATTTGTGTACTTTCTCAGTTCCATGGATTCCAAGTGTTATTTTTGTAACTGGGAAAATGTATAGGAATAGAACATAATAAGCATCAACCTTTAAAACTAGGTAAAAACTATTTTAATTTACGTTCTTCTTGTCATCTGTAACTTTAGCTTCTATTGTGAATGTTGTGAATGTTTGTAACCAATGTTTCCATTCCTTAGATCTATTTGGTGAATCAGGAGTAGAACTGAATCTCTCAGGTCGAAGTATTTTATCCATTTCATTATTGGTATAATAGTAGTAGTTCTGTGAACAGTAGACCTTGCTCATTGAAATAACCAATGTGGTTTTGAGCTTAGGTTAAAAATAGTGTGCCATTAAGGAAGTAAGCAGAACGTTTAGCCAGTGAAACATTATTTTGCGATTCCCGCGATTCAGGGTTTCTAGTTTTGTTTTTTTTTTCTATTCTTGAGCTTAAACTGCTAAAGATTTTCTTTTAGGGGGCATTATGTTTTATTTAGGTTAATAATGCGTAAAGAAGCTAAAAATATCGCATTATTGAGGGAAAAGATAGAATTAAATATTTACATACTTAAATAACTAAAACTTAACAATGTATTTACAGTTCCATGTCATATTCCAATATTAGAAATAATGAAAACAAACGATGTTAAAGCATCGTGATAGTGATCTCAACCCATGTACCAACACTTCCCACGATGTCGAACGGTCATTTTTTGTATGTCCTTTATCGCCGCGAGGTTTCATTTGTTTCATCTCATTTTGTAATTCAATTAAATCTAAGTCAAATACTCTTTTATGGAATAATAATTTACAATTATACAGTTAAATTCTTTGATTTATTCTCTACACTTTCTTATAATAATAATATGTCATTTTTGGGCAAATGATATAGTATTCCTAAATCACTATTCAAAATAGGCCTAGTTTTGTTCGCAGTCTTGTAGTAGGAACATAAAAACTGGTGTTTTTAAAATAAGAAATTTGAAATTGATAAATATTTTTATACAGTTCTATTTAGAACTAAATTACGAAACTTTTTTACATTCATGAAAAGAATTACAAAAAATTTTTACTATCTTTTATGTAGGCCTAAAGTTGAACTTTTTCCTTTCTTTATTGAACATGCTTGTTCTTGAGCTAATAACTTTGTTAATTTACTTCAATCATTTTTTTTACTGGCATATATGAACTCTTTGAACCTGTATCTACAAAAACGCTATGCAACACTTTTGAAATGGTTTAGAATAAACGTATAAAAACATGGTTAATATACAAAAACCTGGACGATTTTTAACAAATTTGAAGTTTACGGCCATTTTGTGAGCTTACCGTTAAAGATACGGAAAAAAAATCAAGAATACAATTTTCTTTACAATCAAATTTGCTACCCACTAAATGTTATTAGTTTTAAAATTCGACTTACGGTTAAACCACAAACTGGCTTTGGGAAAAAGCTTACACTGAAAGAAACGTTGCGGTCGCCATTTTTATTTTATTTAAGGTTTTAAATATGAAAAATTGAAAAACCCGTCATAGGACAAAAATACACTCGCAAAGGAAATAAAAAAAACCACTTGTGTCATGATATTAGGAAGGGTTGGAGAGTTAGCAGTGTTTTTGTAGTTTTAAACTGATAAAAAGTCAAATACGCAGCGCAACTGCACAGCTTAACCAGAACGCAGCTTAAGTTAGAAGGAAAACACTACCTTCGAGCGCACTGCGCTGTGGGGTCCGCAGTGCGCAGTGCGCTGCGCAAAAAGTGCGGAGCTAGGAAAACCCAGCTTACTGAACATTTTCTATAAGCTGATCTCACTTACCTTAAATGAACATATTTTAAATCATCAATTTTTCTAAAAATCTATAATATTTCTATTAAGTTATTTATGAATTTAAGTATTTTTACTACCAACTTTAGGACACTATCTTTATATTGTAGTTTATTTTACCAGTTGAAATTGTAATTTAGATTTAATAAAATACAGTTTTTTCAAACAAAAAAGGTTCTAGGTCACTAGCTGACGTGACACAAACAAACACTGAAGATTTACCCATACTAAAATCGTCCAGTCTGTTACGAGGCAATATACAAGTACCTACTTTGTCCGCATTCCGATGCTTTATTACCCCCATATCCATCTTTATTGTTTACTCCGTACAAGCCGTAATAAACTATTCCGTTTTGACAGCTCAAAACCAATTCTTATTTACATACAATGGCCGTAGAAACCAAAGTATGAATCCGACTCTATTGACCGTTGATCGGTTTATTAGCCGTATTGCCGTAATAATATATCAATCTTGGAAACTATGCACACAAAGCGCTTCTGGAGGGAATCCAGTCTTGGCTGGAACAAGATAATTTCCCGAACGAAATATTTATGATTGGAACAAAGATCAAAGGATGGCGAGAGGAAACGTTCATTGTCGGTGGAATTTATTAAGACGGTTAAAGACTTCGATGTTGTTTCGCTGATTTACATTTAACGGAAAGTATTATTGTAATTATATTTTAGATGGATGCTAGATCCAGAGTTCAGAAGGGGAGATCCCCGAGTGGTCGCACACGTATTTTGTAATATCGTTTTATTAAAGGTAAACGATTAATAGCGCATACACAGGAAAGATGAGCTATTGCAGTGACCCTTATGGTGAGACCTAAGGGCATAAGTGGCCAATGAGCACCGATCATGGTCCCCAGAACACGTTTTGGGGTTTCATTACAAATTGTGTACAAATATGTGGTCGCAATCTAACGACCCCATTTTACGTCCGAGTTGGTACACACGTTGGTTTTCCAAGTACCTCGGACGAGTTCGTTAGCCAAAAAGGCAACAACAGTAAGCACGTTTTTTGAAAAGAAGTAACAATGTTTTGATAAGTTTACTTTGTAATACCTCTCAAATGGACATTGTACTTCCTCATTGTGTAAGTTGTGTTAACACAGTTTACTTGGTAATAGTTCTTAAATGGACATTGTACTTCCTCACTGTGTAAGTTGTGTTAACACAGTTTATTTGGTATTAGCTCTGAAATTGATATTGTGCTTCCTCATTTTGTAAGTTGTGTTATAATAGTTTACTTGATAATACCTCTGAAATGGAAATTGTGCTTCCTCATTTCGTACGTTGTGTTAGAATAGTTTACTCTGTAGGGTTCAAATAATACAATTTCAGATTAAACCAATATGACCAACGGTTTATATTCATTACAGTTTTCACTCCTGTCGGCAGTCCCGCGACTGCTTTCTTAAATTTGTTTTAATTATTCTGATAAAAGTCAGAAATTGTCAAGCTGAGATGCGAACGTAAAATTAAGCTTAAGGGGGTGCTTCCCTGCCCGCCAATTGAATCTTATTCCCATAAGAGCAATGCTACAGAATAAGTCATTTTTTTCCGTTAATTCGTGGAATAAAATTAAAAATTTGGTTTCATTTTGAAGTACTGTCATATGCGGATGTTGATTGCCGAATACATTTTCAGAAACCGTTTTATTGTTTTCATAAACGTATGATATAAATAGTAAAAAATAGTAAACTTTATACATTTTTTACTCAGTTGCAAAAAGAGATATTGCAAAAATCCTTAGCAATCACCCACAATTTTAGCAAAAAAAAAAACACCCACAATCTATTTTACTTTAAGAAAAGAAATACAGCTTTCGTTTTTTAACAAAAACAGCACAAAAATATGCTTAATAGTGAAGGTATGTTTTGGTTATTTAACATTGAAATTGGTACCCAATATCGTAGTTTTGAATGTGGAGGGGGTTTTGCTCCAGTAAAAGTGAAAGCAAACGATGAGTCCTGCGCTTCACCCTAAGCGGTATCCAAACAGTAGCGTTTCTTGCAACTGAGCCCTTTGACATTGTCACATTTGAAATCATTTTACAAACCTATCTTTCGTAATTAAGTGTGGAAAAAAACAACAACGAAACATCATTTACTTAACAAATTGCGGATCCTGTTTGCCATTCACTTTTAATTATAATTTTTTGATTGGGTAAGGGAAAAAATAAAACGTGGTAGTTATAAAATTTCAATTACGTAAAACGGGTGCATATTGTGACTGTGGGTAAAATGAGACTTTTGGAAACATTTTTTTTTTTAAATAAACGAAATAAATGGTTTTAAATTTAACATTGCTTTTATGGGATAAAAATTTAAAATGGCCGCCACCACAGCAGACTCTTAACGCTACCTAGTAAACATTTTATTAAAAACTAGAGATACCCCTGCGTGCTCCGCACGCCAACCCCCAACGGAACCTTCTAAAAACATATCTTTTATTTATAATAAAGGTGTATTAATAATAACCTCAAAACAAAGATGGTATAGAATGTTAAATGTTCAAATCAAATTATATCTTATATTTATAACAGCAGTTATAATAATGGTTAGAAGGTCTACACTTTAAAACCCTAACCTAAAAGCTAGAAATACAAAAATAATTGCTTCAAATTTTGAAATAAGCTGTTAATGGAAATATTGGAGCAAACAGCAGCTATATTATCTGTTATTTTATTCAATTGGTTGCTATGGTAATAAATGTAAATACATGTGTTGGTTTGTCATTCTATGCCTAACCTAAGAATTTTTTCCGACTAAATTTTTCAAATATTGAAATAAAAAAAGGTTTTTATCGAAATTAATTAGTTATAGCCTACGTTACTCAGGGATAGTGTAGCTTTTTATTAGTAAAAATATTTTTTCAATCGGTTCAGTAGTGCTAGAGATTACCCCCTACATACAAACAAACAAACTTTACCTCTTTATAATATTAGTATTGATAATTTTGATGACAGTATTTTGTCGTTAAAAAAATTAATTTGTCTGTTGCAAATATCTTGCAGTACAAAAAACTGAATTTGTTTAGGTCAAAAAAACTGAGCTGTCATCGCCTGGAATACACGAGCATTGTCAACTAATGCTCACAACTCCACAGTAAACAATTGGAACGCACACAAAAATACACAGTTAATTAATTAACAACACAGTGTTAAACTAGTTAATTTACACGTTCCAAAACAAAGCAACCAACACAAAGTGAGAGTGAAATTACCATTTCACTGGTCTAAAAGAGCTCAATAGTAGAGTGTCTCGCAACCATACAACCAAACTTTACCATGTTATTCAGCAGGTCTAAACTAGCAAATAATACAATACTAGCTGACCCGTACGGCGTTGCCCGTGGTGGTTGGTATTTTGGTATTTGTTTACTTTAACTTGTCAATCAAAACTACTATAAACACACAAACCTGAACTTTTTTCTTAATGAATATAGTATTTATACACTTCACTGATGCCGGGAAACCAATATTTAACCATCTTCAACACGTACAACATTAAAAACTTTCAAATAAAAAGTTCCTTATGGAGAATTACATTGTAAAGTGCCGACATGTTTTTCTCACCGATCTACCAGCGTTGCCGGATTGTTCTTGTTGTTTTGAAACGAACAGTTTAGGCAACTCATTCCAATTATAAATAATGTGATAATAAGACTAAATATTATAATTATACAAATATTATAATCATACTGTTATCGGAAAAATACTGTGACTAAACAGTTTAGGTAAGTCCTCTAGTTTTTTTTTTATTCTAATTATATAAAGTGATAATACGACGAAATATTATAATTATACAAATATTATAATCATACTGTTATCGGAAAAATATTGTGACTAAACAGTTTAGGTAAGTCCTTTAGTTTTTTTTTATTCTAATTATATAAAGTGATAATACGACGAAATATTATTTCTCAAATGAGGCAACCTTTACTATCTAGTTACCTTGATTTATACACACCATAATAGTACAATAACCTATTGTTCGATTTGGCAACGTTGATTAATTTCCATTTTAAATACGCAGTTAAACGGTACTTCCTATTGTTTGATGCATTTGTTTACATAATTATGTTTGTTACATTATTTTCACATTTTCTTGCTTCGTGGATACTTTTGGGGTTCATATTGTTTAGATTATTTAATTCTTACATGTTTGGTGTATGTGAAGTGATTTATTTTGTTATAATTACGTCAAATATCGCGGAAAAGTCGAAACTTAACCTATACAATTTCAAGTTTTATTTCTTTCATAACTCCTACAAATATTATTTGCCGGGCAAATTTTTGTTGTTTCTACTATCAGTTAGGTGTGTTCTTTCATGTTATATCAAATTCCCTTAGAAATCGATTGACAAGTTAAAGTAAATTTTTACCGGTATTTTCAGTCTTTTTAACGTAATTGTATTCTTTTTAAGTGTTCAGTCAGTGAGTGGTATTTGGCTTTTATATATATAGATCTTAAATAATAAAAGCACTATTGTCATAATAATAAAAGATCTGAAATTATAATTTTAGTAACTTTGATCCCCCCCAACCCCCCCCCAAAATTTCGAAATTTTTAAAACCCTTTCTTAGCGAGCGCCTATGGCCCTAGAGGAAGCTACATACCAAATGTCATTCCAATCTGTTCGGTAATTTTGGAGAAATCGTGATTAGTCATTTTTACCCCCCAAACCCCCCCCCCCTAGAATTTCCAATTTTTAAAAACCCTTTTTTAGTGAACACTTATGGCCCTAGAGGAAGTATCCGGGAAATATTTCTTAAAGATTTCATACTGTAAAATTAACTTCAATTTTAAACTTGGATTCACTGTTATTACCTTCTCTGCGTATTATTTGCGTTAAAAATGGAGGAAAATGTAGCCAAAATTTTATAATTCTAGTGTGATCATGTCTAAAAATATGGGTATACACAACTACAGCACCAGGCAAGCTTGTGAGTATCGTGCCAGACAGCACAGGTTAAATTTACACAGTAAACTTCCCTCCCAGGCCGGTGCAAAGTTCATGGATTGGATAAGCTTCCTAAATGCACACAAAATTCACCAAACTGCAGGATTTGTAAAAACAGTCCTAGACAATTTCTGTTGTCTGGATCCTTTTACCCGGTGATCCATCTTGACCTTACTATTTTGTAATAAATGTGATCACTTTTTCGCAATGTCTTTTACCTTATATTAACTTATTCCTACAGATTTTTCTTTTTCAATTTTGTGTATTTGTGTTATTTCATATTTTTCTCTATGTTTTAAGCTGCTTGTTGTTTATATGTATTTTTTGATTTTGTATGTATTGTTCCAATATGTGTTGTAACTTGTGTATATAACCTGTTTAGTAAAAATAATTTTTGTCCAAAAACAAAAACAATATTTAATAAGTAAATTGCTAACTAACCCGGTTTTCTTGTTTTGTTTTTTTTTTACTATTTTAAGGCGCCTAGGTTGATAAGCTAAGAGAAGTGCTTAGGTCCATACCGTACATCCTATAAAATCGATTTTCAGTTTTTTAGATTTTTTACACGCTATATTTTTCAAACAATATAAGGTAATTTCATTTCAATCTGATAAGTATTTCCTGATTTATAAGTGTTTCTGTAAGGACACAACAAATCTTATATACGACTTCAGGCAGCATACATGATGTAAGCCACGTTATATGCTTACTGTGAAAATGAAATAAACCTAGGCCTAACAGAGGAAACCTTTCAAAAAAAATAAAATAAAACAAAAATTGAAACCAAATTTATTAAAATATGTTTTTTTGTAAAACAACACGACTTCCATACTCTCCTATTCCAATGCGTTTACTGAAACAACTAAGAGTCGACTTGAGTTGTAAATTTGTATCACAAAAACAAAAATGGTAGGCCTACCCTAAATTTCGTACATCAGGATAAACGTAACAAAACAGCAAAACTTAAATTTTCAATTTCGGTAGACTCTAAATAATGATAAATATTCGACCCTACTAGGCTAACCTATGAAAACAGAATTGCAAGAGTAATAAAAAAAATATCCTAAAGGTTCTAACCTATATAGTCACAGTATGTTTGCATGTATTCAACATTTAACAGTAGAATGTAAAACAACGTCGTTATCTGCAAAAATATTAGGCTAGGGTCGAATAGTAAACTTACTCAAGTCTATAAACTAATTTTTAAATCATTTCACTAAATCACACACTGACGGTATGATTAAAACTGCTACTGGAAGGAATCCGTAATTGAAATACAAATATTCTGTCGCAGACTACAGTGGTTAAACGTATACACTTGTACATCTACCTTAGGTTTATTTTAAAAAGTTGAATAATCGTATAAGTACCTTATGTTTACTTTACCTAGGTTATGTCAGAAGTAGTTTTTTTTTTTAAATAATTGTAACTTATATCGTGTAGTCTAATAAAACAAAACTATCCAAATTACTGTATTTTTGGTTAAAAATAATTGAATAAAAACGAATAAGGTGAACTTACGTGTAGTTTGAAGGCAGTTTAAAACAATCGTTTAACTAAACACAGAACTTCGTGCAATAAAACAATTTTAATACCAATTTGGTTACAAAATACACTCGACAAACATAACCTCAAATACCTACACCAAGTTCAATCACTGACTGAAACAGTTGAGTCATTGTTGGTGGGGATGGCATTGGGGAAAGATTTGATAGCCTTTATTTTCAAGATAAAAGAAATAGATAAGGCTGTGGATGGCACTTCTTTGTTAGTAGTTCTG
>JAGFPH010000670.1:245188-276017 GCA_018207615.1 Philaenus spumarius | reverse complement strand
GATATAATCCTAAATGCCTTCGGATGTTATTATTTATAACCCGTTTCTGCTCGCTTTTATTTATCGGCTGCGATTCTGAAACGAGATAAGGTGAAAGTGAACAGTTATTAAATGAAATACGTTTGTATAATAACTGTGGTAAATCGTGGTGCCAATACAGTTTATGCCTTTATAAACGTTGATACAATGGCAATCATCACCTGAGGTAACCCTTTATTAGTGCTCCCTATCTGGTCCAACATCCGATGCGGTGTGTTTAGTGAAAGATGGACTTTGGGCAGGAAATTGTAACATCAGTATGAAATGCTCGATTCAAAATTAACAATGCCCTGCTTTACCGAGATGGCACAAATGCCACACAATTAATAGGTTAAAATATTTTTACAGATTACACATAGTTTTTGTAGTTTTCCTTAGAATTTATGTTTCAATTTCATTTAGATTCAGTGGAATTTCCATTACCGGATAATTTCGAAAGTACATACTTAATTTCGTATCTCTAATTGGTAGGTTCGGTTTGAGTTCAGGCGTTGGCGTATGCCAAGCCGGTTCTTTATAACCTTAAATACTATAGTCTTGAAATATTGTAAATTCCAAACTTACGCTGTAGATTTTAAGGTATATCTACATTTCAAAATTGGTGATATAGATAGGACCGTGGACCATTTTAACCACCTGGCAAGGCCCGTAGCCAGGGGGAGGGTTAGGGGGTCAACCCCACCCCCCAAATTTATCAGTAAAACTGTATACTAGGTTTAAAAATTACAAATTAAATTATAAAATAGACAACACATCAGAGGATCCAACAACGTATTTTACATCATTGCATGCATACTAATATTTAGATTTGCTTGATTAAAGTACAACGTACAATACACATGGATGCAGTAGGTTACAGCCTTACTCTCTTGTGAGCTTGATCTGATCTATTAAATAAGAAAACTACGAAGGTCCAACAAAAATACTTTACTCTAACAAAACAAAATCAATCATTATCCTTACATCCTATAATATTTTACATGAAACTATATAAACAAATTTAAAATAAGCATGGAAATTGTTGTTTAACACGTTCACTGCTACGCAAATTTCGTATTTCCTATGCTAGGAGCATACCTTTTGTTTTTTATATTTATAGCCTAAACGAGTAGAAATTACTTTATTTTTATTTTTGAACCTTTCTAGGTAATAATCACTAATATTTTAAAGCGGACGCACATGCGCGTCCACAGAGGCCTAAAATAAGCGTGCGAAGCACGCAATGCTCTGTGTATTGAAAATTCTCCCAACACAGGGATTGGCGTGGGAAGCACGCAATGCACCTTGTATTGAAAACAGCGAACGTGTTAAAAGGGTTTAAATTCAAATCCCTGGTCCTGACCTGATCCCCCCCCCTCGAAAAGTTTTTTTGGCTACGGCCTTGAACCCTGGAGCGACTACCCAAAAGAGCCAAAACCTAAATCAGTGAATTTGCATGTTCTTAGTTTTGCTTCGTGACATTTTTATTTATCAACTAAGCTTAAGTATTTTTTCTTTTTTTCTTGTGTTTTTTTTTCTTTTCTTTAGCTAATCAAACAAACGTTATAATTATTTGAAAAATAATTAATATTTTTATTCTTGCTTGTATTTTTAATCAAGGCAAACCTGGAAAAAATCTTTTTAATTTCTACTTTTCTACTTTGAACTGTTGAAGTGCAATAAAAAATATTTTATCCAAGGGAAATATTTTTAATTTGTAAAGCATTCACATTCAAATAAACATACAAAACATTATACCATTCTATGAAAACCAAAATGTTTAATTTTCTAAGACGTAGTAATACGTCTATTGCCTAGAAAAGACAACATTTACAAATATATTTCGATAAATTGTAAGATAAATATTTCGATACATCGATAAATGTCACTGTAACTAAATAGTTTAGTTCAGTATCGTTTTTATACTTAAACAAGAATTACATGTTAATTATCACATTACATTTTTTTAGAAGGCGGATCATTCGGACGCTGGCTGTTTTGCCTAACCATCGATGAAGCACATTTCCCAGTGGACGAGGAAACATCGTTTCAGGATTAAAAGTGCAAAACTTTAACCAATTATTTTAGGATATTCCAGACTATTAAACAAACTAGACTCACAAGTCCTGGACTACGGTTCGACTGATTTTTAGAATATTTTGGGAAAATAAATGACTCGGGACTGGTTGTAGACAGTAGACTGACGAAGTGATACTTATAAGAGTAAAGTTATGTCAAATAATTGGTTTGTTCAACCCTGCATCCTACACCAACACAGTAAATAATACAATATTGTATGTACATTTGCTTTCATCCTATTACTTTAAATGAGCAATTCTTGTATCTATCTTTGTATCTGTCGCGGATCTCGAAAACGGCTCTAACGAATTCAAAATATTTTGGCATTTAGGTGTACTTTTGATTTTTAAGTACACCCATATAGTTGTATTTCATGTAAAAACGCAATTTTTTGAGAAAATCTAATTTAAAAGTTGAAAATTTTAACATATTGTCTTATGAGTTGCCATGTTGGTTACAAAATAACAACGAAATAGTAAATAAAGCGATCAAAACAGTTGTTTATAAACAAGCCAATTTCTACTGTTTTAGCACGTTGGAAATAGAGTGTAATAGAACTGAGATTGATTATTATCCAAAATCAGCTGTTCATTGGATAGTTTTTAATTACTGTTAAAAAAACAAGCTAATTTATACTGTTTTAGCACGTTGGAATTAGAATAAATTGGGACTGATTTAACAATTTATTTTGTCAAAAAAAAGGTAAACTTGCCAAAGATGGATAAATTCTAATAGTCAATTTTGTAATACAGGCCTGGCTCATTTCTGAAACATAGTATTGAGGTTATGTTAATCTTGCAATAATTTTTACTATATTTAGGCCTGGTTTCAAAACTTAAGTTGACAGAAGATAGTAGAACTAGGACTAAAATCGTAATGAAAGCCTCTCTCGTTCCTAAAGCATGTATTTGAGGTTATAATTAATCTTGTAATTACTGTTAATATATTTAAGCCTGGTTTCATAATTTTACAAACCTATGTACAAACGAGGCAAAGATTAACGAGATTCTTTAGCGAATTTTCCAACTGCGAGCGAAGCGTCCAGGGGTAGAGCCCCTAGTTATCTTTAACTTAGCTATTATCCTTCGTCCCGTTGTTTTGACAGTTACACCTTCCGATAGGGAATCAAAAGGGCTACAAAAAAAGGTGTCATGACATTTTTTAAGAACGGTGTCAGTCAAACCGTTAAGAATAACATGAGATAAGAATTATTTTGTAAAAAAAATAGCGCATATCTAGAAAACGAAGAGTTTTCGGGTCCGTGTTTACATGAACTTTTTTTTTTATTTTGACCCATAGAACCATTCCCCAAAGTTTGGCCCTTTACTTATGGGACACCCTCTATAAGAGGTTTTTTGCTGGTATACACTATTTAAGAAAAAAATGCAGGACGTTACACGTTTCCATACTAGAGTGCTCTTAGTTAAATCCTTAACATTTCCCTACTTTCTTTACTGATTTACTGTAGTCAATGACATGTCAGTGGTGCTGACTGACTAATTGAAGCTGGCACAGAATTATTGCATTCGATTTATTTCTGGTTTAAAACGCGACGTCAACATTTCTCCACATTAAGTTCTTACCATAGTTTAATTATGCTACATTCTGTTTTACAAATTGGATTGCCGGCTTATTTGGCAAAATGTTTTGTATATACATCCGATACAAGTGCAAAGAGCACAAGAAGAGGATCTACTATGCTCACTATACCAGTACGCCGAACCGTAATGTCTGACAAATCGTTTACTGTGTCCGTTTGCCGCTTGTGGAATTCACTCCCGGAAGCAATCGAGATGGTTGATGGTCGAGTACGGTTTTCGAAAATCCTAAAGCCTTACTTCATAGACAAAATCTAAGACGAATCCTTGTCTTGAAGTGAATAGATTGCAATCAGATTTGTAAAAGTGGGTGTATGAATGTTTGAAAGGAAGCTTTGTGGATTATATTTTTGAAGGTATTTTAACACGTTCGCTGCTAAGGACGCACATGCGAGCTTGACACTGAACACTATGAGAAGCGGCCGACGCACAGTATTGGGAGTATTTTCGATACACAATGCATTGCATGTTTCGCACGCCAACCCCCGTATTGGGAGTATTTTCAATACACAGTTCATTGCGTGTTTCGAACGCCAACCCTCGTATTGGGAGTATTTTCAATACACAGTGCATTGCGTGTTTCGCACGCCAACCCCCGTATTGGGAGTATTTTCAATACACAGTGCATTGCGTGTTGCACACGCCAACTCCCGTATTGGGAGTATTTTCAATACACAGTTCATTGCGTGCTTCGCACTCTAACCCCCGTATTGGGAGTGTTTTCAATACACAATGCATTGCGTGCTTCGCACGCCAACAGATTTGTTATTGTTTGTTGTATATTGGTTTGTGTTTTATTATAGTCTTATAAAGGGTGTCCCATAAGTAAAGTGCCAAAGGGCTACAAAAAAGGTGTCTTGGAGTTTTTTTTAATTAATTTAGGTTTGAAATTTTCAAACAGCCGCCATTTTGAAACTCATGATTGGATTTAATCGCTTAAATTCTTGAGATATATGCTATCATTGTTAGGTTAATCTTCGTGCCAAGTTTGAACTTAATCAGTCAAACCGTTCTCTAGATAAGAATTATTTTGTTTTGTACAAAAAACGAAATGGCGGATATCTAGAAAACGAAGCTGTGTTTAATTGAATTTTTGTTCTTGCTTTGAACCATAGTTTGGCACTTTACTAATGGGACACCCTGTATAGTAATTAGTAATATTTTGTAGAACTATGTAATATATTGTAATGGTTATGTGGAAGAGATTACGTTTAAGTCCTAATCTCGCCCTAAATAATATCCATAATTCTTTATCCACTCAAGATATCAATCTCCGCGGACGAATTCAAAATCCTATACTTTTCTTCATTTTTAAGTACATTCCCGTTTTTAAAATTCCGTTCTCCAGGAATATTCCGCTACAGCCACCCACTCTACAAAAACAGGTCAAGAGCACTCCTAACAGAAGTGATTCTTCAAGACTTCCAGCCTTCACTTCGAGTGACAAGGTATAATTATTCTCACCTTCTTTAAGACAAATACATTTCCCGAGGTGACTATTATACGACTTTACGAGGGTTTTCTTTTGAACGGCTCCGGCACCGAGACGTGGATTCGCGAGATCATAAATTGGATTACGCCTTTCAATCTTTGATTTTGATTCGTTCTCCGTTGGGTTTTTTTTATTTAAATTCATCACTAATAGAACAAAGGGAAATAATTATGTCGCGATGAAATAAGTTCGAGTTGTTTTTGAGGATTTTATTTCGTGAAATGATTACGGTTTATAGTCATCAAAGATATGGTAGTATTTTAAGGTTACAATTTAGTTTAAAATTCCCACAAGTTCCAAATAATCTCATAAATTGATTACAAAAGGCGCATAGTTTTACAGGGAGCACTTTCCCCTATCTCCGTGATGTAACCTAATGTACCTTTTTCTCAGGAACTACGATAGATAACTAAATTCAGATTTTATCTCTTACTAGTGGAAACCCCTGCGTGCTCCGCACGCCAACCCATCCCGTTGGAACCTTCAATGCACATAATCATGTTATGTTTTCTTTGTAATCTTTATAAAAGTGTAGGATTAATAATAACCCCAAAGTTATAATAAAGGCCAAAAGAACCAGCAAGGCTCAGGTCCACACATTAATAAAAACCTAACCTAAATGTTAGAAATACAAATAATTGCTTCAAAGTTTGAAATCAGCTGTTAATGGAAATATTAGAGCAAACAGCTGTTTAATCGGTTATTTTATTCAATTGGTTGCTATGGTAAATAATGTAAATACATGTGTTGTTCATCAGTCTAGGCTTAACCTAAGACTTTTTCCGTCAAAATTTACAAATATTGAAATAAAAATTGTTGTTATAAAGATTAATTATAGCCGTTGTTAATCAGGGATAGTGTAGCATTCTATTAGTAAAACAATTTTTTTTCAATCGGTTCAGTAGTTCCAGAGATTACCCCGTACATACAAACAAACTTATTTTACCTCTTTATAATAATAGTATAGGTAGAAGAAATCTTGTGTACGCGTGGAACCACTAATATTAAAATGAAAAAAAAAAAAATTCGATTATTGAAAAATATAAACATATTTTGCTTCTATTAAAAAAAGTGGTTATATTTTTACTTTGGCATTACCACTACAAATGATTATTATTTTTAGTTCTAGAAGTGTAAGTACTACATTTGCTTTACATGCATAAAAAATCAATATTACCTTAGTGTTAGTTTCTGAGAAATAGGAACATAAGTGTCCAAAATTACCAACTTATGGGAAAACAGAAAAAACTAAAACAAAAATCTATAAACTGTTCGTGTAGTATATTACTTTAATATAATAAAGATAGATAGGATTATATTTATTTATTTATATAGTTTTTTATACATACATAAAAGATGGAATACCAAATATATATCCAAAATTTTAATTCAATATATTTCCTACATCCAAAGAAATTAAGTATTTTGTATAACAACACATTTTGGATAACAGGAAACCGAAGCATTTCCGAACCTATGTTTAAAAGAACTTTATTCATTATTTTCACTAGTAGAACCCTGAAAGTCTCTTCTCCTATTCTTTCTAAATCGCCCTGCATAATAACTAGTAAACGTCTTGATATTTTTAAATGTACTATTAAGATACGAAATATTATCTATAAACCCCCCGTATCTGCTAGATGTTTTTCTCCTGCTAAACATATGCCTGCAGGAAGTAAGGACTAATGGCCAATTGATCGCAGGAGCCAATCATAGACAATCGCCCGAACCCATCTTAGTATCATAGGTTAATAACCTCACGTCGCGTCGAAGGGCCGCTTCGATATTAAGCGTAGCCAAAAGATCTGTTCCTCAACTCTGGTAAACTTTGGATAATGAAAACTGGGTGAATCAACTTTGTCAATGAATCAACTAGTTATTTGTTTAGTACATAGATTATAATTGGTTGATTTTATCTTGTGCTATCTGGTTGGTTAAGGGTCTGCTGTAGTGGCGGCCATCTTTGATTTCTATCCCATAAGAGCAATGTTAAATTTCAAACCATTTATTTCGTTTATTTTTTATCATAAAATTGTTTGCAAGGTCTCATTTTAAGAACAGTCACAATACGCATCCGTTTTGCAATTTAGTTTTTTTTTTAATGCTTTTGATTTGTTATGTAATTGACATTTTGTAAGTACAAAGTTTGAATTGTTTTCCTAACACAATAAAAAATTTATAATGAAAAATAATTTGCAAGCCGGATCCGAAATTTTATAAAGAATATTCAGTTTTTTTTCAACACTCAATTACAAAAGATAGACTTATAAAATGGTTTGAAATGAGGCAATGTCAAAGAGTTCAGCTGCAAGAAATTGCACTGTTTAGGTAGGGATACAGTCAGAAGCGGTTTCGTTTCCGCTTGCTTTCTCGTTTACTGGAGCAGACCCTTAATAACATATTTGCTTGGTTCCAATTAAGTATCTGAAAGGTAATATAGCACAATTTAAAGCATTTATATGAATAAATCGAAGGAATTCCTATATCATACTGCAACTTATTATTGTTCAAATTTGGGGAGGGGCGTATTACGCTAAAATCCGATAATGGTGTAAAAACATTTCTTACGTATAATGTCGCGAAAAACCAAAACTGAACCTTTTTTTTCAACAGTTATAGTAATCTTACATTTTATTAATTTATGTGTATATCAAGTATTGCCTACAAAAGAAGGGTGATATTTAAGGAGATCCGCATCCATTAAATCTCATTTTCACGCCTGTCGTAATTTTTCAAGTTTTTCTCTGATAATTCCTTAAACACCATATATAAAGTTGGAATGTGACAAATCTTTTTTACCTAAATCTAAATATATATTGTGTGTAAAAACGTCCGTCTTCCCTCTCTTTAATTTTTTTAATTTTATTTTTACTCCTCCATCTTAGAAAATTCTGTAAAAAATCAAATTTACGACATCGATTTGGAAGTAATATTTTAGGTCAAGCACTTTGAAATAAACATTTTTTGTCTCTTGAAATGTTTTCTAAAAACTCTTCCTTTTCGAGATATTAGCAACTTTATGTCGATTTATTTCAACACGTTTAGGGCCGCAATTTTGTTTTGGGTGGTTCGATTTTTATTTTCTTAATGTCATTTTCCTAGTCTTAAATATACCTTTAAAATGAGGTATCCCATGACCATACTTCCTATTAAAAAATTTTGAGTTGCCCCCGAAATCCCCCATTTTTAGGGGACACTCACAATTTCCGATAACTTTAAAAGATACTTTGGATTAAGATAGTATCGTTCCCCAAAAGATATTTGTTGGCTTTAACAAGCAAAAAAATTAAAGGGGGTGCGGACTTTTTTTACACACAAGTATATATATATTTTTTGGTGGGGGTTGGAATTATTAAAAGTTTAAATAACTTTTTTGTTTTATAAGTTTAAAAAAAAAAATTATATTTTCTTGTTCCTTATAATCTACTGTATTTTTAATGGTATAAACCCATTGTAACATAACAAAACACAATGTAGGCAACTTTTAGTAAAACTTTTCAAATTTAACCAAATTTGTTTAACAAGATTATAAAAAATAACAGTATTTGATGGTATATAAGGTTGACTATACCATTAAAAGTAGTACATGGTATGAGGGTGGTGTGGTAAACATTTCATTAGGCTAGTTAAAAAACTTTAGATTTTATTCAACAAAATGTTATAAAAGCCTTGATTTTCGGAAAATTGCGTTCAAAGTCAGCGAACATCCAAAAGTCTTTTTTCCCCAATAAAACTCCCCTGCTCCATATGTAACCCCTTCTTTTGCTTTCTTCACTTGCTCTTCTGTAGTCTCTATACTTTTGAGTAACTTCCTGTAGTTTTAGTACTTCTGTGATGCCATTTCTATCTTTGCGTGCAACCTTTTTGAATCTTTTTGGCTGGAGAATACGAAAAATTTATAAAACACCACTTTAGTTTTATTGTTTTTTGCCAAGGAAAATATGGCCAGATATGCATAAAACTTTACACACATGTTCTCTAAAGGATGCAGAATCAGAAAATATAACTTTTAGAAAAAGTAAAAATTTTCAAAATATACTCATTTTAATAATGGTGGCAGATTCCCTTAAGTTCCAAATTAATAGAAAAAGATATAACACATTGAGAAATAAATTTATCGTTTTGTACCTAAACTAAATACAAAAATAATAAAAAATACTTTTGTTTAGTTATCTCATAAATATTTTCATTTAATGAAGGAAAATAATAATAAAAAAAGTAAATGTGTGCGATCTTGGGACCCCAGTCAGGAACGAAGTTCATAACATCTTTTCTTCAATTCTTTTACCAGCCTTAACGGCAACATATACGCATAATTTTAATCTTTCAATTGCCGTTTATTAATTATGAAATGTTTTTTATACAAATTTACTATTTCCATACGTTTAATTTTATTACAATAAAGGTATAGAATCAATTATAACATCAAAGCTAAGATGGTAAAAAAAGTTGAACTTCCAGTCATTGTAAATACATTCAATAAACATAAAATGTTGGTTCATCGGTCTAGGCCTAACATATAATTATTGTGTGCATGTTTAATTTATTTTACCTGTCTTAACAGCAACATGCGTACAATAATTTTAGGTTAGGCCTAGGAAGTAGTTTTAAGTCTAGGCCTAACCTAACATTATTGTATGTATGTTAACGTTAAGGCAGGTAAAATAAATTAAATATACACACAATAATTTTAGGTTAGGCCTAGACTTATGAACGAACGATTTATATTTATTGAATGTATTTCAGCGCTTAATATCCGAACTACGCCGGACGGAACCGATTGTCTCTTACTTTAAATTGATGAACCAAGACACACGTTTCTTGAACTTACATTCATTGCCACAGCAACCAATTTGATAACGCTTTTTCGTTACTCGTATTTTATATTTGTCATTGCCATAGCAACCGATTATTAACACTTTTTTCGTGCATTACGTGTTTCATTTGTTAACTCCTTCAACAAACGATCCAAAAACAAAAGAAACGTTATTTCCGCAGTAAGTTGTGGGACTTGTTAATAAAAAAAGAATATGCACATATTTCACTTAGAGCAGTTCTTTAAATGTTTATACCTCACCCTGTACATTCTCTGAGTAAATCAAATTGTCTTTATTGATGTCGGGTCTGATTTTCGTTGGTTAATTATTATTTATTAACAATATATGTAACCATTATTTAAACCTACTTTAATTCGATATTTATTTCAAAAGAAATGTTTTTTTTTTACATATACATCATTCTGCTAAAATAATCTATATATATAAAAGCCAAATACCACTCACTCACTGACTCATCACGATTTTTGAAAAACTACTGAACGGATTGGAACGAAAGTTAGTATGTAGCTTCCTCTAGGGCCCTAGGTGCTTGATAAGAAAGGTTTTCAAAATTTGTAATTTTAGGGGGTTTAAGGGATCAAAGATACTAAAAAAAAAAACACCGAATGGATTGGAATGACATTTGGTATGTAGCTTCCTCTAGGGCCCTAGGTGCTCGCTAAGAAAGTTTTCAAAATTTGAAATTTTAGGGGGTTTAAAGGATCAAAGATACTAAAAAAAAAAAACACCGAATGGATTGGAATGACATTTGGTATGTAGTTTCCTCTAGGGCCCTAGGTGCTCGCTAAGAAAGTTTTCAAAATTTGAAATTTTAGGGGGTTTAAAGGATCAAAGATACTAAAAAAAAAAAAAACACCGAATGGATTGGAATGTAATTTGGTATGTAACTTCCTCTAGGGCCCTAGGTGCTCGCTAAGAAAGGTTTTCAAAATTTGAAATTTTGGGGGGTTTATGGGGATCAAAGTTACTAAAAAAAAACACCGAATGGATTGGAATGAAATTTGGTATGTAGCTTCCTCTAGGGCCCTAAGTGCTCGCTAAGAAAGGTTTTCAAAATTTGAAATTTTGGGGGGTTTAGGGGGATCAAAGTTCCAAAAAAAAAATAAAACACCGAATGGATTGGAATGAAATTTGGTATATAGCTTCCTCTAGGGTCCTAGGTGCTCGCTAAGAAAGGTTTTCAAAAAAATTGTAATTTTAGGGAGGGTTGGTTGGTTGATAAAAGTTACTAAAAATCCGCATAAGAAATACATAGTGTAATATAGTTATTGATTTTTTTTAATATACTTTAACTTTGATTTGTCTATCCGTGCCAGCTAGTAGTATTGTAATAGTGAACTTGGTTAGCTGAAATGTCATTTTGCTTTCAGTTAAAATTTGTAAAGTAATTGTGTTTTTTGCAACCCATTAGTTTCATTACTTCTGGGTGTCGTTGTTCCTACATTCTAAAATATTTAAAGTAATTTTAATTTCATTTAGGGCCATGTACCCTTCTTTTGGAGTGTGGAAAGTTAAAACATGTTCGTAAGAGAATTTGCCTGCCAAATTTCGTTTAGATGATGCTGGGTGATGATATACATAAAATTAATATGGTATAAGCGTTTCCCCATCGTTTGAATGTGACTGGTCTTTTGTCCTAACTATGAATTTTAATCATAAATTCCTCGTTAAGATTTACAATTTTTTTATGTAATTTTAGTGTTTTATTCCCCTGTAACAAGTTGTTATTGTTTACAAATGTTCGATGAGAAAGGTGTTGTTTGTCCAGGAGCAGGTTGACGTCCGTATTGACCTCTTAGGTTCATGATTAAGTCATGATTTTCTCAAATCTCACTTGCAGATAGTGTATTATATAGAGTGAAAATGTAAAGTTATTTAAAAAAAAAAAGAAAGCAGTCATGGGAATGCCGACAGAAGTGAAAACTGTTACGAATATAAATCGTTGGTTAAATTGGTTTAATCGGAAATTTGATCGTTATTTTGATTATTGAAAAATAAAAAATAGTACAAACATGATTGTATAAAGCCTATGAATCAACACAAGTTCCTTGACAATTTTCGAGAAATGCTTACTTTATCTATATTACATAATTAATTTGCTAGGGGTTATTTTGTGAGTAGAACTCCTCCTAGAGTTTTTAACCGATGTTGATGTTGTTGGTGTCATTTTACAGAGCTCACTCTGAAGTTGTGCTTCCCTTAAAATGAGCTCAATGTATGTTAAGGGCTTCGCCCCAGTGGCCCTCAAAGTTGCCATGTTAATCTTATGGAAGGTCAATCTTAAGGAAGAAGAAGAAAGATTTCTTTTGATTTTATCAGGGGCACAAAAAACAGCTGTTCGTATGAAAAGCTTAAAACAGCTGATTTTCATCAACAGCTGATTTTGATCAACAACTGATTTGGATCAAAAACTGAATATAATTTTAGGTTAGGTAAATCAAGCAATAGCGAAGCATTGCCATGTCCACTAGTTATAATTTTTATCTTTGTTGTTAAATAATAAAGTTAAACAACATAATTTTAGGTTAGGCCTATATACTGGACGAACACACGCTTCTTGAATGTATTTACATTAATTACCATAGCAACCAAGTTAGATAATTTAGACATTTAAAAAATGAGAAAGGACTATGTCCATTTTAGAGGTATCACCAAGTGCACTAAATTAAGGGGATACGCCTCCTCCAATGGTTAATTTTGGTCAACTTTTAATAATTTGTATTTGTATTTCAAATTAATGTACATATTCTTAGAAATGTTTTAGTGAAATTTCAAACCGTTTTGAAAATTATATCCTATTTTTTTGGTTGTTTTAGTACTACGCTGGCGCAACTCGCGAAATTTGCATTTTCACCCAACTTTTTTCATAATGGGCGTTCCTTGCAGCATGTTGTATTGGTTTATTTTCCAAACTACAAACTAACTAGCAATACGTTTTCTAAGGTTTATAATGTATATATTTTAGGAAATAAACATTTATATAGTGCAACTCGGTTTTGTTATAGTACCTCAGCACATTATATGATCTAGCACTGCACCAGCTGTTTGCTGTGACAGCACTGATGTCAGCTGTTGTTTTGATTTCAGGTTACGTTTACTATTGTGTTCATTTGAAATGAGTTTAATGTTTATATTTACAGTTCATAGTAATTAGTAACATTTTGAACAAGTAAGTGTCTAGTTGCGAAGGTAAACTAGGTGTAGAGGCTAATTTGTGTCAAACATTGTTTAGACCCTTTGGATAATTTTATATTAGGTAGATGATATAACATACATACGCCTATAGCTGTTGAAAGCCAGTTGAAAGAGGAGGAGATGAAGATTGCCCAAGAAGGAAAAACATATGGTGCAGGGTACTTTTAGAAGGCACCGAACATTGTATTTTTGATATTTGATTCATAGTAAAACTTTAAACGCCATTTGCCGCTTATCATTTTTTCCTCGTTTTCGAACACAAGATTTTGAATAACTTTTTACCCATATGAGATAGAACTTTGAAATTTTTACCACTTTATCTTTATAAGATTTGCCCGGTTTTTAACTATGGGAATCGTTTTACAAGCTATATTACTCATTTTATAAAAGTTTTTAAAAGAAAATTTTAAAATGTTAACTTTCAAAAGATTTGAAACCATATGAATTTAGTTACATACTAGCTAGAATATTTTCCATAGTTAAAAAACTGTATTAATATATGTAGAATGAGCCTTTAAAATTTTAGGCAAAATGTTTCAAAAACAAAAAAATTATTCAATTTTTTTTAAAGTACATAAAAAACGTTAAAAGAGATGTAAAATTTATCAACACTAAGGGTAGGACAACTTTTTTTTTTATTTTACCTTGTCTTTCATTATAATAAAGCTAAACAATTATTATTTATTGTTTTAATTTTTTTTTAAATAGGAAAAAATGTTCCGGAGGATGCGTATCCCCTTAACACAACTAACAAAATTAGGAAGCGCAATGTCTAGTTCATCGGTAGCGTTACGTGACCAAAGCCATACAGCTATTGACTTCAAGCCTTTGAATTTACCACCGAATATTTTATTTCGTCGATTTCTTCTTCTTTTACGATCAGCTGTTGCATTAAAGTTCTGGTTTATATTAGTACGTATGTAAAACAACGAAGGAAAACAAATAATAGACGAAATCAAACGCGTCTTTCTTTAAACAATGAATACTTAAAATTTAAGAAACGCCGGTCCTGCGTACTAAATTCTAAATACCGCGAGGAAGCGCCGGCAAACCATTTAACTCGCGGTGAAGTATCTAGTGCGAGATACAATGTTTTCTTCCCCTCTCTCTCTGGTACTTGGCGAAGAGACAATGCGAGAGCGACACATAGTATGTCGCACTCTCTTGCTCTTGACCGCGAACAAAATGGTTTGCTAGCGCTGCGTCGCGGTTCATTGCTGTACTACAACTTCAAGTTAGAAAAATCTATTAGAATTTAGTCCGTAAGACAAGCGCTTCTTAACATTTAATTTATCATGGCTTTAAAGAAGAGAAGTTTTCACTTTAAAAACAAAATATTTATAGTAAACTGAATTGTCACTTTTGAAAGACCCGGTTGACTCCCTTCGCCGTTTTGCGATAATTCATAGCGTTATCATTTCAATTCAAATATTTTCATTTATACCTATCATATGTATTTTCTCCATAATGCTTGATACTTCGATTTCCATGTAATTACATTTTATTGCCAATCGACAGGTATCTGTAGATAATCTTTACGATAACACCATAACTATTATCAGTCAGTGAGTCGCACTATGTAGAAAACGCCTTGATAGTGTAGATCTTCCCGATATATTTAAATGATTATTATTTCGAGCGACATACACTTTGCTCCGGCAATATTTCACTTTACAGTGTTATAGAATATGTTTATCGTTGTAATACAAGTAGCCAAGGCCGAAGTCAGGAAAACTTTTCGGGGGGGGGGGGGGGGCAGGACCGGCGATTTGAATTTAAACACGTTCACTGCTAAGGACGCACATGTGAGCTTGACACTGAACACTATGAGAAGCGGCCGACGCACAGTACATTGCACGCCAACAACCGTATTGGGAGTATTTTCAATACACGATGTATTGCGTGCTTCGCACGCCAACCCCTGTGTTGGTAGTACTTTCAATACACAATGGATTGCGTGCTTCGCACGCCAACCCCCGTATTTTGAGTATTTTCAATAAGCAATGCATTGCGTGCTTCGCACGCCAACCCCCGTTTTGGAAGTATTTTCGATACACAATGCATTGCGTGTTTTGTTAGAGTAAAGTATTTTTGTTGAACCTTCATAGTTTTCTTATTTAATAATAGATCAGATCACAACTCACAAGAGAGTAAGGCTGTAACCTACTGCATCCGTGTGTATTGTACGTTGTAGTTTAATTAAGTAAATCTAAATATCAGTATGCATGCAATGTACAATGATGTAAAATATGTTGCTTTATCCTCTGTTGTGTTGTCTATTTTATAATCTAACTTGCACTTTTCAAACCTGGTATTAATTTTTACTACTAAATTTCGGGATTTAGGGGGGTTTTTACACCCTAACCACCCCCTCCTAGGCTACGGCCTTACAAGTAGCGATACAGAATACCATGTACATATTTACTTATCATCTTGTGATTGTAAGAAGACGCATGCAATATGCAAAAGCAATAGTTTTAATAATATTCCAAGATAATACGTGTTTACACTTGAACTAAAGAACTGAGATCTGATAAACGACATCACAGAAAAGATTTACACATTTTGTACACAAGAACATGTACAAACACCAGTCTCGAATAATTGCACTGTTTATCGTTGTTCTAAATAATTGAGAGTTGTTTTGTTTACAGGACCCGGTAATGTTTCACTATTGCTTGATTTAATTTTTAGGAATTTTAGAGTAGTTATCTCATTTCATCCCTTAGACTTAAGTTATCGAATTGCATATGTTTTTTAATATCAATTGAGAATAATATTCAATATTTTCAGCTTTATAGGTTGTAGGAATTTAGTGCAATTTATTTTTATTGTATTTGGGTAGGTACCCCATTTAAATATATGTTTTTGTAGTGTTCATATTCTCTAAAAAAATCATGGTAATAATGTGTGTGAATTTTGAAATTGCAATGAAATTAATTGGGTAGTTTTTGTGAATATATATAAAAGAAGTAAGTGGATTACTATTTAATTTTAAGGTTAGTTGTGCCATTTCATCCCTTTGGCTTAAGTAACTAAATTACGAATAGTTTTGTATATCTCTTAAAAGTAATATTACGCAATTTTGGCTTTATAGCTTCTAGGACGTTAGTTTAATTTATATTTTTTTGTATAGGGGTAGCAACCCCATTTCAACCCCTTAGACTGTAGTAATTCTAATGTCTAAACACTCCTGGCAATGTTATGAATAAAGTGTGATTTTTTTGCGAAATTGGTGGAATAGTTTTTGAGTCTGTACAGGGCAAAGAGTCATTTTTATTGTGGAGATGTTATACTTACTTCAACCAGTCTAAGTTGTTGATACATTTATTGTGCCATAACGGCTGTTTCGGTATCACCATACCATCATCAGATGACAAAACACACTTAACTCTAATACAATTAAATAAGTTAACATAAAATGTTGGTACTACAGTACACGTCCAACAACTAAAGAAACAGCGTTTCTGATTCCTTCTGTTCGATATTTTCAAAATGTTTTTAACAATAAATGGGCTGTTTTGAAACTGCAATGTATTATTTGTGTTGTAGCGGTTGAAACACTGAATCCAGCGAAATATCTCGATTTAGATATTTTTTGGACAAGACTTTTTTTTTGAAAATGTATGCCTCTAGATAGAGCTGATTATGAGGTAAATGTTCTTTAAATCTGGTATTAAAACTCCTTCATTTTACCAATACACTGTTTATTGCGACCATCACAATGCATTGCGTGCTTCGCACGCCAACCCCCGTATTGAGAGTACTTTCATACACAATGCATTGCGTTCTTCGCACGTCAACCCCCGTATTGGGACTATTTTCAATATGCAAGGCATTGCGTGCTTCGCACGCCAACCACCGTATTGGGGACATTTTCAATACCCAATGTATTGCGTGCTTCGCACGCTAACCCCCGTATTGGGAGAATTTTCAATATGCAAGGCATTGCGTGCTTCGCACGCCAACCACCGTATTGGGGACATTTTCAATACCCAATGTTTGCGTGCTTCGCACGCCAACCCCGTATTGAGATAATTTTCAATGCACAGTTTATATTGTGGTTGAGGATTCCTGAAGTTCGGTGTGCCATTTTAAATCATATTTTTCTAATAGTGTTAATAATAATAGGACGTTCAAGATAGCTGCCAGATTAAATGAAGCACATTTTTTATTTGTTAAGTCTTGTCCTGAATTTAATGTTTTTTTTTTAATGGTTTTCAATTTTTACTTTCTCCACCCTATACGTAGTATATGGAGAAAGTATTGTTTTCGTAAAAATGTTCGAATTTGAATTTTCAGTTGAATTATCTGTTTTGGTGCTCCCAGAACCCCAAAAAGTTGTTTAGTGCAATTATCTGTGTTGGTGCTCCCTGAACCCAAAAATATTTTTAGTGGAATTTTTTGTTTTGGTCCTCCCTGAACCCAAAAAAGTGTTTTTAACGTGGTGTCTGTCTGTCAGTGTGTCAGTATGTATACACGACCAGAGAGGACACTATTGGTCCGATTTTCATGAAATTTGGTATGTAGGTACTAAACCCTAATATCTCCAGGCGTTTTTTTCATTTTTTGGAATTTTTAATTTTTAAGGGTAGTTTACCCCTAAAAACCCATAAAAAACGGAAAAAATGCAAATTTCTCAAAAACGGCTCTAACGATTTTGATCAAATTTTCCGTATTTATAGTGCTTAAGATGCCAAACAAAATGACACCACCCGCTTTTATCAAAACTTCGGCGTTTTATAATTATGGGGAAATGTTTAAAAATAAACAAGTTTATGTTGTCAATCTAGCATCGCGGCGACGGCCGCACGAGGTAGCACAACTGTAGCGAGCACGGCCACTAATTCAAAGGTCGCGCGATCGAATCCCGCCTGGGACAATAATTTTTTTATACGATTGACGTAGGTAGAATATTATTTTTTTTATTTTGTTCTAAAAAGTAGTAAATAAATGATTAAAAAAAAATATTATTTTGACTACAGTAAGTTGGGAGAAAGTTTGTGTCAGTTAACTGATACCATTTATTTTTAAGAAGGAATTTTATTGTGTTTTTCGGTTTTAGTTAGTTTTATTTCTCTACATCCAATGCAATCTACTCACCAATAGATATTAATGTCCTTAAGTTTACAACCATTAAATGTGAAGGCGATAAACACATAAACCCCATTTAATATGTGACAGACTAACTTAAAAGGACTGAGTCTTGTTTAGTCTTCAAAGTAAATTATATCTGTCAAGCAGTTGAAGAGCTTCTGCAGTGATGTTTTGACGAAGTCAGGCTTCGTGCTTGATGGACAGTTTCCTAATCTCTAAGGAAAACATTTCAAGTCATTGATATCATGAGATTCTTAAAACAGAAGGACAAAATCCCATCAAAAATCTTAATGCGCGACCACAAGCGATTTACCCAACACAGTATTCATTAATATCATGCAAAGTGTAAGCGGATCTCCAACTAACTTTGTTTTTAAAATCATACATTAAAACATAGATTATATTAAAAGCGTCTTCGACTTTAACTTTTTCAAAATTTGGTCCGAAACCCGAGTGCTACAAGAATCAATATTAGTAGAATTCCCGGCGATGTAGGAACTCTTACGGGACTATGTCTGACCAATGAAAGAGCAGTATTTGGTCACGTGACCAGCAAAGCCACTCGTGAATGTGCTTAAAATGAGCTGTATTGAAAACAATTTTTTAAAAACCTAAATTTTGAAAAAAATGAAAAAATGAGAAAATTGTGCGTGCAAATTTATACCGCTAAAATGGTTTAAACAGTTTTAATTACAATATTAATCCTTATATATAATTCTGTAAGCGAAATTTTAGATTAAAAATTGTGGAAATTTGGTAAATCGGAGAATGATGGGAGGGGTATCAAATTAAAGGTATCGATCCAAGGAACGAGGGAAAAATATAAGTTTTTTCTAAAATTAAAAACTAAGGGGTTTTTGTGGTCCCCAAAAACGAAAAATCCCCATAGGAAATACATGAGAATTTAAAAACGTCTGCTTTATTTACATTAAAACATTTGGTATTAAATAAATAAATTAAAAACATAAAACAGCTGTTCTGTAAAATAATATGACAGTTGATGTAAATTATATTTTTAAATGAAATCTGCTACTTATTAACCTATAAAAGATACACGTTGACACACACATAGAAGAGAAACCTTATAAGTGTATGGCTGTTCTATTAACTTTTTATACACCTATACTAATATTATAAAGAAGTAAAGTTTGTTTTGTTTGTTTGTATGCAGGGGGTAATCTCTGGCACTACTGAACCGATTAAAAAAATAGTTTTACGTACTAATAAAAAGCTACACTTTCCCTGAGTAACATAGGCTATAATTCATTTCGACAAACCCCTTTTTTTATTTCAATATTTGAAATTTAGTCGGAAAAAATTCTTAGGTTAGGCCTAGAATGGATAAACCAACACATGTATTACTATAGCAGCCAATTGAATAAAATAACAGATAATAATATAGCTGTTTGTTCCAATATTTCCATTAACAGCTGATTTCAAAATTTGAAGCAATTATTTGTTTATTTCTAGCTTTTAGGTTAGGGTTTTAAAGTGTAGACCTTAGCCTTGCTGGTTCTTTTAACCATTATTATAACTGCTGTTATCAAATATAAGAAATAATTTGATTTGAACATTTATCCTTATTTATCATATTAGTTTTGAGGTTATTATTAATCGTACAACTTTATTATAAAACATTTGTTTTTAGAAGGTTCCATTGGGGGTTGGCGTGCGGAGCACGCAGGGGGTTCCCCTAGTTATATATAAATCGAAAATTATAATTTGAAGCTGAAATATATTACCATACTTTAGGCGAATTAATTTACATTGAAAAACATTTTAGGCGATTAATTTCCTTTATATCGACATGATTCAATTACAATGGACAACCGTGGGTTCTAATTTACACCGGCTCAAAAATATTAGTTTATTCAAATTTTCGATTGCATCACAAGTTATTAATTGCACTCCATTAATACGTCTGGGCTATTAGAGTGTAATTACAAATTTAAACATTCTCAAGCGCCGAAGTGAATCTTTACATGAATAATGTATGAAGTTGAAAGATAAACGCAATCTTTCAGCGGACCCGGTGTAGTGTTCGTGGGCAATAAATAATCCCTCGGACAATGTTATGCTCACTTCTCACATGTCGGACCCAAATATATTATTATATTAAAAATAAATTAGCCCTTGTGACAGGTAGGACTGGGCGAATGCAACCATAAATCCAGCAACGCGCCGCCCGAGTTCTCTCTCTTATCCAGTACTGTTTCTTACTTACACAGTCTTTACACCTACTGCTTAAACCCATGAAATTGACATAGTGCTTCCCCCATACATTATCCAACGAAGTCCTTATACCGTTTGCATTTTCTATGAAATTTACATAATGTTTCTCTAGTTTTTAAAAAGTACAATTATTACTCAGTCTTTTCACTCACTGCTATACTAAATGGACGGCATGAAATTGGTATAGTGCTTCCTCATATATAGGGTCTGATTTATAATCCATACTGTTCGTACGTAGTAATTTAATCGCATGCATTTCCCTTATGAAATTGGCATAATGCTTCTCTCGTTTTTAACAAGTGGTATTATTACACAGTCTTTACACGTAGGTGCTATACTCGTAACCAATGAAACTGGCATAATGCTTCCGCGTACATGGGGTTTAATTTGTATCCAATAGTAGGGGAATGCAGTGATGATGTCGTATGCATTTAGCTATGTTTATCTTATGAAATTGGCATAATGCTTCTCTCGTTTTTTAACCAGTACTATTATCACACAGTCTTTAATAAATATCCCATGAAATTGGCATAATGCTTTGCTGTATATGGTCTCTGAACATTTGTTCAGTACTGTTTTTACACGGTATGTATATGAAATAGTCGTAATTCTAATTTGAATATAGGTTCTCTGACCGTTTTCAATTACTTATCTAACACAGTCTTATTAAACCCATTTTTTAAAACCAATCTGAAATACAGCGAAATTGGCATAATGCTTCTCCCACTTTCGAGTATTATTATCACACAGTCTTTAATAAATAGCCCACGAAACTAGCATAATGATTCGCCGTAAACGGGGCTATGAACATTTTTATTGAGTACTGTTCTTACCTGGTATGTATATGCAATATGCATAATTCTTTCACAAAATATAGCATTGCTTCACATTACTTGCGAAAGGGTAAGAGTCGATCATGTAACGAAATTTAAACAAAATTACAAATAATTATGTGTTATAATAAATCTGGACTACCTGGAGATAACTTCTCATGTTATTTGTTAAATGGATTTGAATTGGCTACGAAACAGTGTATATTGTAAGACTTAATTTAGATTGCAAACGTGTGAAAACCCGGTATGGTTTTGTTAGTGTTCTACAAATTAATTCAGATTCAAACAATAGAGCCACATGTCTGTAGATACAAGCCCAGAGTTTGTGTGCTTAACGATGGCAATTACTTGTAATTTGTTAAGGAGTTGATGGAGATTATCTCGGTCTACAATTAGATCGGAATCACGATTGTTATCTAAAGTGGAAAAACCAACGGTCTTCAGAGTCTAGGCTGGTCTAGTTAATAGCTTATTTTGGTAATTGTTAGGTGCTCTTCTACTGGCTTCTAAATGAGGGTCTCAAACTGGTCGATATTGACGGTTCAACTGTTGGGTCAAACTTTTGAGCATGTTGTCGCTTCTAATACGTTACTATTGTCGATGTTACAATTACTTTCAAAAGCATTACAGGCGTATAAATATAAAAAATATCTGATAAATGTATTGTTTAAACTAATCATTCTGAGAAAAAAAGAACAAAATAGACATAAGTGTAAAATATAAGTGTAAAGTGAGTATTTTGGCTGTTAACCTGTTACTGTTATATATTTTAATCTTTCACTACTGTCGCTGTTAATTTGCTACTACTGCAGCTGGTAATCTGCTGCTACAGTCACTGTAATCTCTTTCTACAGTCGCTGTTAATCTCTTTCGACAGTTGCTATTAATTTCTCCCTGTAACTGGTAATCGCTGTTTGATTACTGTAACTGGTAATCTGCTGCTACAGTCGCTGTTAATCTGTTAATATCTTTCTACTGTTGCTGTTAATTTATTACTACTGTTGCTGTTAATATATTTATACCATTGATGTTAATTTCCCCCTGTAACTGGTAATCGCTGTTTGATTACTGTAACTGGTAATCCGCTGCTATAGTCGCTGTTAAGATGTTAATCTCTTTCTTCTGTCGCTGTTAATGTGTTACTACTGTAGCTGTTAATCTGCTGCTACTGTCGCTGTTAATCTCTTTCTACTGTCGCTGTTAATTTGCTACTACTGTAGCTTTTTATCTGCTGCTACAGTCGCTGTTAATCTGTTAATCTCTTTCTACTGTCGCTGTAAATATGCTACTACTTTATATAGCGGGGTTGGTGAGCTAAGCTAGCAGAAAGCAGCGCTCTCGACTATAGCAATAAAAGCGTGAAACGCTCGAAAATGTATGTCTACTCAATAACTACTAAAACCAGTGAAAATGTGTATAAATTAACAATCGATAGTTGTATTAATGATAACAACATAACTATGGCAGTTCCTAGTATACTACAATTACCACAGTGCACCTCTATTAAAAAAAAAACTGAATATTAGTATCTTTCAGAAACCTATTTATCTATACAATGTTAAGATCGTTTTTTACATAAGCGGGGATAAAAATGGTACTCTAAGACCATAACTCTGACCTTGGAGTATAGACCAAACGTTTCTGTACCTAAACCAAATTTGACTATTTATATTAATCTTGTGCACCTCTTTTGTGCACTCCTCGTCCTTGGAAGATCAGTCAAATAATTAAATACAATTTCCCATTCTGGTAAATCATCAAGTAAACAAATCAATGGTGGATTTACGATTTCACGATTTGCCTTTTTTCGTTCATTTCTGTGTTTCTCCAGAAATATGATCACTTTCCAACAAATCAAGTATGCTTCTAAAGGCAATCACTGTCCCTTTTAGCCGTGCATCTGATGAGTTCCGAGCTGTCGGTGCCTCCGTGTCCATTGAATCAATTGTATCAGAGGTATTCTCGTCTTGCAACGAGACATTTTTTACTTGTATGCTAGAAAGTACTAAAACCAGTTCACATAAATGCAGCTGGAAAATTTTTTACGTACTACTTTATTCGAACAAGAAGTATTTTATAGAACTAGTTAACGAAAATAAAGTAGAATCTGGACTTACAAATAACGACTTCATAGCTTGGTAAGAAGAATCTTATGAAATTAACAACTGTATGAAATTTCGTTCCATTATAATGAACAATTCCTAACGTATGAAGGGACTATGAGATGTTTTAACCATAATGACTATTGGCAGAATTAAATGAAATTTCGTAAATAAATTTGGAAACAGTTTCGTGAGGGAAATTTCATTTGAGGGTTGCAAGTTAATTAGTAATATTATGTAAACTAAACCGAAGCTTTGGTCGACGGGTTTCCGTTCTGGTTTAAAACTGTGATATTCCATAGGCTTTGAAACTGGAAATGTCGCAGCACTATGCAAGGCGAGCTACGACAAACTCTTAGGTTATTGACCCAACTGAGAAAAGAAGGGTTTTAATGGAACACAATCCCTTCACTGGAGGGAGGGGGCGGGGTCATCTCACCTGGTCATCATGGTACAGTCAACGGCAAATATAAACGAAGTACAAGGCTAAGATTAAACTCTATGTTGTAGTAAACTTTACAGAACGCTTGTTTTGATTTTGTTTTACGTATAATAAATTGCTGTAGAATTAATTGACGCACTCCTGCGGTTTCAGAACGCATAACATATTTTGGTAAACGTTTTGAGTTGAACTGACGGGAATCGTAAGTGTTTATCGTTTTGGTGCAGCGAAAATGAACATTTTTTAGGCTAATAACCTTGTTTATAATTAGAAGGGCAGCTTCTGAGAACGGCAATAAAACGGTTAGATTTACTTTATAGACTCCCAGTTTGTCAAATTTAATTAACTAGTTTAGGTTAATGATCTTTTTGACTCCAACAATGTTTGCATAAATCCTAGTGGACCAACTGTTACCATCATCATCGGGTCCGGGAAATCGTTCTTTTTATATTCCATTGTAAACGTCGTCAATTGTTCCTGCTTTGATTAATACAATTAATGAAAAGCAACTAATTATAACAATTTAGTAATAAAAAAATAGTAAACCGAATATTTATTAAACTAAATAAAATAAAAACGACTTTCTAAATATATATATATATATATATATATATATATATAATCGATGTATTCAAATCTGTGTGGAAGATTATAATACAACCTATTAATCACGTTTCGAAAAGCTGTCATTTTGTGTTCCATTGGGTGGTTTGAATCGGCATTAATTATATCACCGGTGTATGTATCCTTTATAAAAATTCAAAACTTAAGTTGCTTGTTACTTCTTGTAATGTTTAGTCCAAGAAATTTATCATTCTGTTTTCTTCCTTTTCCATTGCAAATTTTATATTTTCATGTATTTGATTCATTCCTTCCAACATTAGTTCGTCTTTATTATGTTGGCAGTCTTTTACCATTATTAGTGAGTCATCTACATATTGGATGTATTCCAAGCACTCGTGTTTCTGCAAAATATTGTGTAAATACTTTTCTTCTAAATGTTGAATGAAAATTTCACTTAGTATAGCAGATAATGGATTTCCCATATCCAATCCATCTTTCGGCTTGTACACAATGTTGTTAAATTTAAACTGGTTTTGTTGTAGAATAATTGTTAAAGCCTGCATAATCACTTTGTTTAGTTCTGTATTGTTTCCATTTTCCTTTATTAATCACTCTAAAATGTTTAGTGTTTTTATTGGTATTGATGGATATAAGTTCTCTGTATCAAACGAAACTAGTTTATAATCTTCTGAAACTTTCATTTCTTTTAATTTGTCTGCTACGTCGGATGAATTTATACTACACATGTGTTTTTTAACACTCCCATATTTTTTTGTCAATTTGTATGCTGGTGCGGTTGTATAATTTACTATAGGCCTGATTGGATAGTTATTTTTATGGGTTTTTGCTTGTGACCTCATGATTGGTAGGCTGGCGTTTATATATATTTGCATTCTTTACCGTCCAATAGGTTAATAATATTTTTAATTTCTTTTTGGTATGTTTCAGTTATATCTTTCTCCTCTTTTGTGCAATCTGTCCTGCTTATAAATTCTTCCGTTTACGTGAACTTCTATCTTTATAAGAACTATTGCGTTTCTTTCATCTGCTTTTGTGACTAAAGTGTTACTGCTTTTTATTTTATTATTTTTAACTAGAATAACCCTTTCTTCATTGTTATTTTTTAGTTTCTTATATATTCTTTGTTTTATAGTTTCTTTTGACATTTCTGCTGCTACATGTCGTGCGTGAACTTGATCCTCCTTACGAAACAACGAAATTGCATTTTCTACATCTATTATATTTTGTTCAATGTCTTTTTCGATATTGGTATTGTGAACGTTATATTTTAATCTTTTACTTAATAGTTCATATTCGTGATAGCCTAGTTGATATCAATTTCTTTCTGCAAGATTAACTTGCACGTTCGTGAAAACGTTTAATTTGATTAAATTCATTATAACCATTGCTAGATTCGTTGTCGTTTAGATTAATTTCTTCCTCAATTTCTCATATTCGGCCCTGTTTTCTTTAATTACTTTGTATTTGGTTTCTTGTAAAATTTAATTTATTGTTTCCGCGAGGAAATATTGGCCCAGTTGCAAATGAAGACATAGTATCTTATTATATAATATATCCTTTGTGATGTATAGAGCCTTAACTTTCTTTTTAATCCTTTTGAGCTTTTTCTATCACTAAATTCGAAGTAAAACTGTTAGTCTTGTTCTTGATTCTAGCGTATGTTGGAATCACGTTATTTAAAATACATTGCTTGTTAAACCATAATATATTGGTTATCGTATTGAGCAATTTAATATAGCTGAATTCTAGTCGTTTCAGTATTATGGTCTGGCTGACCAAGTTGAAATTATTGTATAAATTATATCACTAATAATTGTCTTTTTGTTTCGAACAACATATGACAGACTTTAAGCTTTGGCTAAAATTTTCCAGCTTTTGATAACTAGTCTTAGCTAAAGGTTATTCACCTCACTTTAACCAAGTGCTAAGACTAAAAGCTTTGACTTAATATTGAAAGCTAAAGCTAAGACAAATTGCTAAAAGCATTTACTTATTTTTTATTTAACAGACTCAATTAACTGAATCAAATCAGGTAAGAACTTATAACTTGCGAAATATTCGCACATGTCAGCTAGTAATGCATATGTATTAAATTAGTGCTACCAAAATAAAGTATTTTTACATCTGAAATATTGAATTTTTCTGTAAAAATGCTTCATATTATATTTTATATTTATATATTGCAACAACAGATGTTTGAATTATAATACAGAAAGCATTTTTCGTTGATTTTTGCTGTGTATGTTTTTATTCAGTTAACATAATTTAAAAACGCTGTTGTTTGTGAAGGATAATTAACTGATTCTAAATATTCTAATTTAGCTGCAATAGTAACGAATGTAAGTGTTACATTATCATTTTATCCGTTATTCCTATCACTCTCACTTTCAAGAAAAGTATTAACCAAAACTAAAACGGTAGGCTTACACGAAAAACCGGTATACAGAGAGAATACATTTCTGTTTGATACGATCTTTGTAAATTGAAATAGTCAACTCTTATAACGGGCTCCGAAAGTATCAAGGCACCACAGTTAAACTGGAAATTTATCACCGACTACAAATAATAAACTTTGCCAATTTAAATATAATCAGAAGCTGCCATCGGGTCAGCCTAGCGCCGCCACGGGCTATCTTCATCTTCAGCCTCTCGAAGCTCTGCAGGTTGCCCTCAACGTCGCAGTATTTATTACGTTTAAGTCTCTAGTAGAGTAAAGTTATGCGCAAGGCGTAAAAGGGGAAACGGCAAGGTTTTACCAGAAGAACGCCAAAGAACGTGGTTAGAACAGGCAAAGTTTTAAAAAGTATGAGAGATCATTCGCAACTACCAAAAGTGCGTTGCCAAGGAACATATAGAATATACTTTTTTCTATCATTGCTTAGCCCCGTTATAAAAACGGTTGATGAAACATAATTTGGGTACTCGGATGATAATGCTAAAATTTCAACAACAAAAATAACAGTCGTGGGCATGCCGTCATAACTGAAAACTATAGTTAACTTTATTTTCGGGTTATTAAGAAGTTTTTTTTAAAAAATCAATGTATTAATGTTGCAATAGAGCTTTAAATAATTGCGGAGATGCGATTGAGCCTTGAATATTTGCGGAAATGCGACGGAGCCTTAAATAATTGTGGGGATAAGATAGGGCCTTAAATAATTGCGGACATGCGCCGGAGCCTTAAATATATGCGGATATGCGATGGAACCTTGTGGAGATCCGATAGAGCTTTGAATAATTGCGGAGATGAAATGAAGCCTTTAATCATTGCGGATATTCGTCGGAGCCTTAAATATTTGTGGAAATCCGATAGAGCTTTACATAATTGCGAATATGCGATGGAGCCTTAAATACTTGTGGAGATGCGAAAGTGCTATAAATAATTGCGGAGATGAAATGGAGCCTTTAATAATTGCGGATATGCGTCGGAGCCTTAAATAAATGCGGAAATACAACTGTGTCTTAAATAATTGCAGATATTCTACGTAGCCTTAAATATTTGTCGAGATGCCTTAAATAATTGTGGAGATCCGAAAGAGCCTTAAATAAATGCGGGGATGCGACTGTGTCTTAATAATTGCGGAGATGCGATGGAGTTTTAAATAATTGTGGAGATCCGATAGAGCCTTAAATAAATGCGGGGATGCGACTGTGTCTTAATAATTGCGGAGATGCGATGGAGCTTTAAATAATTGTGGAGATTCGATAGAGCCTTAAATAATTGTGGAGATGCTGCAGAGCCTTAAATAATTGTGGAGATGCAATCGAGCCTTAAAAATTTGCGGAGATGCGACGGATCCTTAAATAATTGCGGATATGCTACTTAGCCTTAAATATTTGTGGAGGTGCGACGGAACTTTAAATAATTGCGGAGAAGTGACGGAGTCTTAAGAAAAAGTGTGCCGTGCGATGACGGTGACGATGACGGTGACGCGACTTCAATTATTTTTCTCCGTGCAAAAAAGTTCCCAACGCGCCTAAAGAAGTTTCACTTTAAAAATTTCATCAAAATTGGGCAAAGAGCTATTCACATTCCATTCAATATGGTTTGGATTCAGATTTGCCGACGTGTTCATTCAATAAAATATCTTTTAAAACGAGACTTTGTAAGTCTTGATCGGTTCATTTTTGACAAAGAAAGCTTTGACGAACAACGAAAGGTTTATTTTTTATTTTTATATTTTAATAGTCAAGGCTTCGGAATTGTGTAAAATGGCGTGTATCAAGGCTTGCACAAGGTGGGCTCTGTCGGATGTATTGATTTTGCATACTAACTTTTCAAATATTTTGGAGTGTTATCTTGAAAAATACATAAAAAATACAAATGAATTTTTATTACTGGTTTTAAATTTTCTATTGGATTCTGAGAGTAGAGATTACGCTTCTCACGCCAATTTTAAGCGCTTTAAAATATTAATGATTATTACGTAGAAAGGATCGAAAATAAAAAGTTGAGTACAGTAGAACTCCAACTATCCTGATTAATTGGGACCGGACCCGATCCGGATAATCAAAAATCCGGATAATTGGATTTTTCTCGAAAAAAGGCCATTTTTAGGATAAAAACGTAAGCAAAACACAATAGAGTACATTTACGGTATTATTATGAAAAAACAATATCAATGACAATGTTTACATTACGTAACATTTACAAACAATACTAAATCACTGTAAAATACATTATTTTTTTAACATACCAGGCAGCGTCAGCTGTTGTGCTACCTTAAATCGATTCTGCGCCGCCAAGTCTCGCATCCGTTTGACTATGTTCTTATTCAAATCTGATCCGGATAATTGGAGTCCTGATAATTGGAGTTCTACTGTAATTTCTACTCATTTAGGCTATAAATATATAAAATAAGAAGTCATCTCCTAGCGTAGGAAATACGAAATTTGCGTAGCAGTGAACGTGTTAAATGATTTGTTATCACGAGTTTTGACGTCATATTTACTCGTTGCAATGCCGGCTTTGTTGGGTTTTGCCGTTGGTGTATTACGTACATTTAAAATACCTCATTTTCCCAAAGTATTCTTCAAACTGATTCGCGATAAAAGTTAATTACTCTAACCTACAAAGAATGAACATAAAATACTCCTCACAAACCGAGCGACGCGGTGTAAAATATTGCCCGATGGAAATGACTTTGTCCAGGGGAAAAAATATAATGTGTTTAGTTTTGTAATTATAATGCGACGCCGTTATAGCAGCATGCAAACTAGGAAAGCAATTTGCTCGCTTGATGAAATAAAGACACATTAAAACGTTTAATCTGCGCTATAAACTTTAGCGTTATTTACAACCGAGCGCGAGTTAGCACACGCGGTTTATGCGAGCAACATGATGTGAAATATTACCCTAATTAAGGTTGGAATGTTGGAAGAAACGGCGACAACTTTGTTGCCGAAGGTCAGGTGTCAAGGCTGTGGGATATGTTACTTTCTAATGGCTGACATTCTCAGGGAAAACTGGGAAATGGATTGTTGAGTTTAATATTCGCGTGGGGCGTGTCGATCTTATTTTAAAATAAATTGCGGGCCTCTTTACTTGGTACTGGTGGAGATGTAAATGTAAAAACAATATAGATCCAAATTAAAAGTAATTCTATCATGCAGCTGAACCGCTCACGTGAGTTGAGTGAATTTACAAAATTAAGTTTATATTTGTACGGTATCCACTATTTGAGAAAGTGGTATACAGATGTCGGCGTGTATACTGGCACTTGGCCTCGCCCTGGAGCGAGGTGACCGGTCATTAGACCACATGGACATTAGACCACATGGACATTCGACCACATGGACATTCGACCACATGGACATTCGACCACATGGACATTCGACCACAGCGGACGTTCGGTCACACTTTTGGGGCAACTACCTGGGTTGGGTTAGCTAGGGATACGTAAATATTCCTCGCCGGACAATCCAACCGTGTCCACCGAGATCGTCATGTCCGAGTTCGTCACATCGACGAAAATCAATGAGCCGTACTAATTAGGGTCGGCCGTCTACCTGCCCCGCCGAGTATGTCATGCCTCCTCCGCCCGAACGGGAACAATAGATCCTTCAGTTTGTATTTATTCTTAATAAATATAGTATTTATACACTTCACTGATGCCGGGAAACCAATATTAACCATCTTCAACACATACAACATTAAAAACTTTCAAATCAAAAGTTCGTTATGGAAATTTTTTGAGTAGAAACGAACAGTTTAGGCAACTCATTCTAATTATAAATGTGATAATAACGACGAAATACAGTATTATAATTATACTGTTATCGGCAACATACTGTGACTAAACAGTTTAGGTCAGTCCT
>JAGFPH010000670.1:208176-221798 GCA_018207615.1 Philaenus spumarius | reverse complement strand
AAAAAAAAACTAGAGGACTGACCTAAACTGTTTAGTCACAGTATGTTGCCGATAACAGTATAATTATAATATTTCGTCGTTATTATCACATTTATAATTAGAATGAGTTGCCTAAACTGTTCGTTTCTACACAAAAAATTTCCATAACGAACTTTTGATTTGAAAGTTTTTAATGTTGTACGTGTTGAAGATGGTTAAATATTGGTTTCCCGGCATCAGTGAAGTATATAAATACTATATTTATTAAGAAAAAAGTTCAGGTTTGTGTGTTTATAGTAGTTTTGATTGACAAGTTAAAGTAAACAAATACCTAACCGTCTTTACAGCACTTTTTAGGGCATAATTTCATATTTTTATTGCACTTTACATAATAGTATTGCTCTGTTATAACTTTGAGCTCCTGGAGCCACTTTAAGTATTACAGGTTTTTAACGCTTCTTTACGATTAACTTTCTTAGATTTAATTTTTCCATTATTTTACAGTTTTCTCAAACAAAATTGTTTCACTTTACAAAAACTCTGTTATGACTTTTGCACACGGGACTTGTATTTCTAGGCTACTCATACGCGCGGTTAAACACTTGTATTCCTACGCATGACGTCACAACTTATTTCGAAAATGTCAGTCCGTATCGCGATCACAAAACTATACAATTACATGAAGAATAAATACATTCTTAAATATATTATGTACAAATTGTGTACCCAAATAACATATCATAGCTTAAAACATGTAATTGCAGTTCTTAAACACATTACACAACAAACAATACAATATTAATACGCATGACGTATTAAACATTTATACGCTTTACATAGGGGAAAAAATAACTTCAAACATTTATTTTTTATATTTATTCGTATATTTACAGTTAATCTTCGTCGTCTGCAAACATATCTATATTTACAGTTATCATTATACCACTAATCTACTGAACTACAATATATAATTCAACATTCAATTAGTACAATATAGTTAGGTTGGCAGCACTACTCTCTATCCTAAAAAAAAGGTCTTCTTTTGCAAACATATGAGCGGGGAGTCGAATAGTAAAGTTACGCCAAAAAAGTTGTCCTACCCTTAGTGTTGATAAATTTTACATCTCTTTTAAAGTTTTTTATGTACTTTAAAAAATTTTGAATAATGTTTTTGTTTTTGAAACATTTTGCCTAAAATTTTAAAGGCTCATTCTACATATATTAATACAGTTTTTCAACTATAGAAAATATTCTAGCTAGTATGTAACTAAATTTATATGGTTTCAAATCTTTTAAAAGTTAACATTTTAAAATTTTCTTTTAAAAACTTGTATAAAATGAGTAATATAGCTTGTAAAACGATTCCCATAGTTAGAAAACGGGCAAATCTTATAAAGATAAAGTGGTAAAAATTTCAAAGCTCTATCTTATATGGGTCAAAAGTTATTCAAAATCTTGTGTTCGAAAACGAGGAAAAAATGATAAGCGGCAAATGGCGTTTAAAGTTTTACTACGAATCAAATATCAAAAATACAATGTTCGGTACCTTCTAAAAGTACCCTGCACCATATGTTTTTCCTTCTTGGGCAATCTTCATCTCCTCCTCTTTCAACAGCTATAGGCCTATGTATGCTATAGCATCTACCTTATATAAAATTATCCAAAGGGTCTAAACAATGTTCGACACCAATTAGCCTCTACACCTAGTTTACCTTCGCAACTAAACACTTACTTTTTCAAAATATTACTAATCATTATGAACTGTAAACATAAACATTAAACTCAATTCAAATGAACACAATAGTAAACATAACCTGAAATCAAAACAACAGCTGACATCAGTGTTGTCACAGCAAACAGCTGGTGCAGTGCTAGATCATAGAAATATCACATATAATGTACTGAGTTATTATAACAAAACCGAGTTACACTATATAAATGTTTATTTCCTAAAATATATAAATGATAAACCTTAGAAAATTTAGTTTGTAGCTTGGAAAATAAACCAATACAACATGCTGTAAGGAACGCCCATTATGAAAGAGGTTGCGTGAAAAATGAAAATTTCGCGAGTTGCGCCAGCGTACTAAAACAAAACAAAAAATAGGAAACAATTTTCAAAACGGTTTGAAATTTCACTCAAACTTTTCTAAGAACATGTAAACTAATTTAAAATTCAAAATACAAATTATTAAAAATTGACCAAAATTAACCATTGGAGGAGGCGTTTTCCTTTAAATTAGTGCACTTGGTGATACCTCTAAAATGGACATATTCCTTTCTCATTTTTTTAAATGTCTAAATTTGCTAACTTGGTTGCTATGGTAATTAATGTAAATGCATTCAAGAAGCGTGTGTTGGTCCAGTATATAGGCCTAACCTAAAATTATGGTGTTACACTTTTAAAACAAATTAGCTGTTTAACTTTATTATTTAACAACACAGATTAAAATTATAATAAAGTAAGCATTTCTCGAAAATTGTCAAGGAACTTGTGTTGATTCATAGGCTTTAGACAATCATGTTTATGTTTTTACTTTCCTTACCCTATACTAGGTAAGGTAAGTATTGCGATCGACCCAAAAATTCGATGTCGAGTTTTCATAATATCTTTACGTTTCAAGGCCCCCTGAGTCCAAAAAATGCATTTTTGGCAATTGGTCTGTCTGTGTGTCTGTGTGTGTGTGTCCGGAGTGCACAGGGCAAACGGCTGGACGGATCAAACTGAAATTTACAGGATATCTTCAAACACGTAAACAATTAAACCCATGTAAATTTGAAGCAAATCGGAGGTGGTATTTACTCCAAAACCCCTCTAACGATTTTGATTAAACTTTGCTAACATACTCTACTCAGACCCCCTTAACACGCTATGTACGCTATATACCCTTAAAAATTCGTTGAAAAAAGTTATTACAAAAACGCAAGTTATTTTGTTTGTATCTCCGAAATGGCTGGTCCTATCGACTTGAAAATGGTCTCATTCGATTCAGCGTCCAAAAGAATGTCAAAAAAGATACCCCACTCAACTTTTTCCATTTTTTCAAAAATTGACCCCAAAAACGCCCTTTTTGGGGGTGTAACGGAGATATTGGTGAACACCAATATTCCAAAATTATTAAAACAAAAATTTTAAAACATAAAAATATAAAATTAATTCAAAAGACCAAGTTGATTAGAGAAACAGGATATATGACAACACGTGCAAGGCATTGAATTTCACCTAACAGCAGCAAAGGCATTGAACTTTACAAACAGCATATTAGGCATTGTACAAGTGGTCTACGTGTGAAATTATGCACATTCGGTAAATTAATTCGGCAATACTTAATAACCAATCAGAGCAACAAAATTGACTTTCAGAAATTAACAAATTCAAATGAACCAATAAAAGAGAGGCATGGAAGTACAAAGAAGGAAGTGGGAAATCTGGGTGAGTGAACTGGGGTCTGTTCAAAATTAATCTTCAAAGAAGAAACACATAAAATAATCAATCAAGCTCTAGTATAAGAAGTCTTTTGAAGTTCAATCCCGAGGTAGTTAACAAATAAAATATAAATATCTAATCCAGTGTAGTGTCATGTGAAAATTCAATTTAATATAAAAGGAAGTGTTGTGTGAAAAATCTAAATAAATTGTGTAGTGAAAGTGTACGAAAGGGTGGAGAGTAATGTAAGTAATCTTAAACTTTTATTAATGTAAGTCAGATCTCAATAGGTCAGAAAATCAGAACAACCGAAATCATATACTGAGTTAGAAATTAATTAATCTCATTTTGGAATATATAAAGAGTTGGAATACAAGTGAGACACTCTTGTTATATAATTTTAAATAGATAAATAGTAAAATAACATATTGCATTTTTGTCGAAGCCTCATATGTATATGAAAGAATATAATGTCAAACAAATATAATTGATGACAATTTTAAATAGTAGATATTAGGATTTTAAAAATAGGTATTACATTTGTTGTTAGTCTTAAGGAAGTTTCATGTTTATTTGTCTTATGGAATTTGTTTCTTTTGAGAGTTGGCCAACTCAAATTTCATGTTATATTTATTTTATCAAAGTAAATTGTAGCGTCAATGACTGTAGAAACATTGGTTCATAATATAGGAACATATTTTGATCTAAACTTTGTACTTATTTCTATCCAGTTTCATTTGGAGTCAGCCCACATGCCAAGCATATCTTGACTCTTTAACGAGTCTGGTGGAAGCCCCCAAAATAATTAAATTCATTAGTGAAGTTAGTCCTACATAACTGTCTAAACATTCTGCTTAAAGTAACGATTATAAATTAAGGAATTAACTTACAAAGAAAAACCTGACAGGGGCAAAAATGACTTTTTTTAAACTAGCCGTGTTTGGTATCGACCTTGACATTTTTGGGGGTGAGAAATCGATTGAGACCAAAATCAGGTCCGTGTGATTAACCGTTTTGAAGTTAGTACCGCTTTCTTCGAAACGGATACTTCTATTAACTCGAAAATGGTATCATCAATCTCTCGCTCGAAAAATTTGGTAATTGATACAGCATCTATTTTGGTAAGGAAAGTTGTGTGATGTGCACACCAGATGTTTTTTTATTTTTCAACAATCAAAATAATGATCAAATTTCCGATTAAACCAATATGACCAACGATTTATATTTGTAACAGTTTTCACTTCTGTCGGCATTCCCATGACTGCTTTCTTTTTTTTAAATAACTTTACATTTTCACTCTATATAATACACTATCTACAAGTGAGATTTGACAAAATCATGACTTAATCATGAACCTAAGAGGTCAATAAGGACGTCAACCTGCTCCTGGACAAACAACACCTTTCTCATCGAACATTTGTAAACAATAACAACTTGCTACAGGGGAATAAAACACTAAAATTACATAACAAAATTGTAAATCTTAACGAGGAATTTATGATTAAAATTCATAGTTAGGACAAAAGACCAGTCACATTCAAACGATGGGGAAACGCCAATACCATACTAATGTTATGTGGATCATCGCCCAGCATCATCTGAATGCAATTTGGTAGGCATAACCTCTTACGAACATGTTTTAACTTTCCACACTGCGAAAGAAGGGTACATAGGCCCTAAATGTAATTAAAATTACTTTAAATATTTTAGAATGTAGGAACAATGACACTCAGAAGTAATGAAACTAATGGGTTGCAAAAAACACAATTACTTTACAAATTTTAACTGAAAGCAAAATGACTTTTCAGCTAACCAAGTTCACTATTACAATACTACAAGCTGGCACGGATAGACAAATCAAAGTTAAAGTATATTTAAAAAAATCAATAACTATATATTACACTATGTATTTCTTATGCGGATTTTTAGTAACTTTGACCAACCAACCCCCCCTAAAATTACAATTTTTTTGAAAACCTTTCTCAGCGAGCACCTAGGGCCCTAGAGGAAGCTATATACCAAATTTCATTCCAATCCATTCGGTGTTTTTTTTTAGTATCTTTGATCCCCTAAACCCCCTAAAATTTCAAATTTTTAAAACCTTTCTCAGCGAGCACCTAGGGCCCTAGAGGAAGCTACATATCAAATTTCATTCCAATCCATTCGGTGTTTTTTTTTTTTTTTTAGTATCTTTGATTCCCTAAACCCCCTAAAATTTCAAATTTTGAAAACCTTTCTTAGCGAGCACCTAGGGCCCTTGAGGAAACTACATACCAAATGTCATTCCAATCCGTTTGGTGGAATTTTTAGTAACTTGGACCCCCCCCCAAACTTCCCTAAAATTTCGAATTTTTTTAATAAATTTCTTAGCGAGCACATAGGGCCCTAGAGGAAGCTACATACCAAATTTCGTTCCAATCCGTTCAGTAGTTTTTGAGAAATCGTGATGAGTCAGTGAGAGAGTTATATTTGGCTTTTTTATATATAGATTATTTTAGCAGAATGATGTATATGTAAAAAAAAAACATTTCTTTTCAAATAAATATCGAATCAAAGTAGGTTTAAATAATGGTTATATATATTGTTAATAAATAATAATTAACCATCGAAAATCAGACCCGACATCAATAAAGACAATTTGATTTACTCAGAGAATGTACAGGGTGAGGTATACACATTTAAAGAGCTGCTCTAAGTGAAATATTTGCATATTTTTTTTGTATTAACAAGTCCCACAACTTACTGCAAAAGTAACGTTTCTTTTGTTTTTGGATCGAAGTGCCTCAACACGGTTTGTGGAAGGAGATAACAAGTGGAACACGTAATGCAATAAAAAAAAAGTTATGAATCTGTTGCTATGGAAATGACAAATATAAATTACGAGTAACGGAAAAGCGTTATCAAATCGGTTGCTGAGGCAATGAATGTAAATTCAAGAAACATGTGTTTTGGTTCATCAATTTAAATTGAGAGACGATCGGTTCCGTCCGGCGTAGTTCGGATATCAAGCGCTTAAATACATTCAAGAAACATAAAACGTTCGTTCATCAGTCTAGGCCTAACCTAAAATTATTGTGTGTATATTTAATTTATTTTACCTGCCTTAAGGGGGCGCTTCCCTGCCCGCCATATTAAATCTTATTCCCATAAGAGCAGTGCTACAGAATAAGTCATTTTTTTCCGTTAATTCGTGGAATAAATTAAAAAATTTGGTTTCATTTTGAAGTACTGTCATATGCGGATGTTGATTGCCGAATACATTTTCAGAAACCGTTTTATTGTTTTCATAAACATATGATATAAATAGTAAAAAATAGTAAACTTTATAAATTTTTTTACTCAATTGTAAAAATCCTTAGCAATCAACACCCATAATCTATTTTACTTTAAGAAAAAAAATACAGCTTCCGTTTTTTAACAAAAACAGCACCAAAATATGCTTAATAGTGAATGTATGTTTTGGTTATTTAACATTGAAATTGGTACCAAATATCGTAGTTTTGAATGTGGAGAGCCGAGCCTTAACGGTAACATGCAGACAATAATTTTATGTTAGGCCTAGACTGATGAAATACATTTTATGTTTATTGAATGTATTTACAATGAATGGACATTTAACTGTTTTTACCATCTTAGCTTTGATGTTATAATTGATTCTATACCTTTATTATCATAAAATTAAACGTATGGAAGCAGTAATTTGTATAAAAAACATCTCATAATTAGCGGCAATTGAAAGATTAAAATTATGAGTGTATGTTGCCGTTAAGGCTGGTAAAAGAATTTAAGAAAAGGTGTGATGAACTTCTTTTCTGACTGGGGTCCCATGATCTCACACATTTACTTTTTTTATTATAATTTTCCTTCATTAAATGAAAATATTTATAAGATAACTGAACAAAAGTTTTTTTTATTATTTTTGTCGTTAGTTTAGGTACAAAACGATACATTTATTTCTCAATGTGTTACATCTTTTTCTAAAAATTTGGAACTTAAGGGGATCTGCCACCATTATTAAAATGAATAGCCTATATTTTGAAATTTTGACTTTTTCTAAAAGCTATATTTTCTGATTCTGCATCCTTTAGAGAACATTTATGTAAAGTTTTATGCATATCTGCCTTGGTAAAAAACAATAAAACTAAAGTGGTGTTTTTCTAAATTTTTCGTATTCTCCAGCCAAAAAGATTCAAAAAGGTTGCACGCAAAGATAGAAATGGCATCACAGAAGTACTAAAACTACAGGAAGTTACTCAAAAGTATAGAGATTACAGAAGAGCAAGAGAAGAAAGCAAAAGAATGGGTTACATATGGAGCAGGGGAGTTTTATTGGGGGAAAAGACTTTTGGATGTTCGCTGACTTTGAACGCAATTTTCCGAAAATCAAGGCTTTTATAACATTTTGTTGAATAAAATCTAAAGTTTTTTAACTAGCCTAATGAAATGTTTATCACACCACCCTCATACCATGTACTACTTTTAATGGTATAGTCAACCTTATATACCATCAAATACTATTATTTTTTATAATCTTGTTAAACAAATTTGGTTAAATTTGAAAAGTTTTACCAAAAGTTGCCTAAATTTTTCTTTGTTATGTTACAATGGTTTTTAAACCATTAAAAATACAGTAGATTATAAGGAACAAGAAAATATATTTTTTTAAACTTAAACTTATAAAACAAAAAAGTTATTTAAACTTTTAATAATTCCAACCCCCACCCCAAAATATATATATATATATATATTTAGGTAAAAAAAATTTTTGTCACATTCCAACTATGTATATGATGTTTAAGGAATTATCAGAGAAAAAATTGAAAAATGACCACAGACATGAAAATATAGCCTTAAATATCACCCTTCTTTTATACGCAATTCTTGATATGTACATAAATTAATGAAATGTAAGATTATTATACTGTTGAAAAAAAGGTTCAGTTTTGGGTTTTCGCGACATTATACGTAAGAAATGTTTTCACAACATTATCGGATTTTAGCGTAATACGTCCCCCCCCCCCCCTAATTGCAACAATAATACGTTGCAATGTGAGATAGGAATTCCTTTGATTTATTCATAGAAATGTTTTAAATTGTGCTATATAACCTTTCAGATACTTAATTGGAACCAAGCAAATATGTTATTAACCCACCAGACAGCACAAGATAAAATCGACCAATTGTAATCCAGCTACTAAACAAATAACTAGTTGATTCATTGACATAACTTACCCAGTTTCCATTATCCAAAGTTTACCAGAGTTGAGTAGGAACAGTTCTTTTGGCTACGCTTAATATCGAAGCTGCCCTTCGACGCGACGTGAGGTTATTAACCTATGATACTAAGATGGGTTCGGGCGATTGTCTATGATTGGCTCCTGCGATCAATTGGTCATTAGTCCTTACTTCCTGCAGGCATATGTTTAGCAGGAGAAAAACATCTAGCAGATACGGGGGGTTTATAGATAATATTTCGTATCTTAATAGTACATTTCAAAATATCAAGACGTTTACTAGTTATTATGCAGGGCGATTCGGAAAGAATAGGAGAAAAGACTTTCAGGGTTCTACTAGTGAAAATAACGAATAAAGTTCGTTTAAACATAGGTTCGGAAATGCTTCGTTTTTCTGTTATCCAAAATTTTTTGTTATACAAAATACTTAATTTCTTTGGATGTAGGAAATATATTGAACTAAAATGTTGGACACATATTTGGTATGCCATCTTTTATCTATGTATAAAAAACTATATAAATAAATAAGTATAATCCTATCCATCTTTATTATATTAAAGTAATACACGAACAGTTTAAAGATTTTTGTTTTAGTTTTTACTGTTTTTCCATAAGTTGTAATTTTGTTTGGACACTTATGTTCCTATTTCTCAGAAACTAACACTAAGGTAATATTGATTTTTTATGCGTGTAAAGCAAATGTACTTACACTTCTAGAACTAAAAATAATAATCATTTGTAGTGGTAATTAGAAAGTAAAAAATATAACATAATTTTTTAATGAAAGCAAAATAGGTTTATATTATTCAATAATCGAAAGATAATATTTTTTTGTTCATTTTAATATTAGCGGTACCACACGTATACAAGATTTCTTCTATCTATACTAATATTATAAAGAGGTAAAATTTGTTTGTTTGTATGTACGGGGTAATCTTTGGAACTACTAAACCGATTGAAAAAATTAATAAAAAGCTACACTATAAGTCGGAAAAAAGTCTTAGGTTAAGCCTAGACTGATGAACTAACACATGTATTTACATTATTTACCATAGCAACCAATTGAATAACATAATCGATAAAACAGCTGTTTGCTCTAATACTATTTCCATTAACAGCTGATTTCAAACTTTGAAGCAATTATTTGTATTTTTAACATTTAGTTTAGGTTTTTATTAAAGTGTAAACCTGAGCCTTGCTGGTTCTTTTGGTCTTTATTATTAATGCTGTTATAAAAATATATACGAAATAATTTGATTTGATCATTTAAATTATTCACCATCTTAGCTTTGGGGTTATTATTAATCATACACATTTATAAAGATTATAAAGAAAACATAACATGATTGCGTGTATTTAAGGTTCCAACGGGATGGGTTGGCGTGCGGAGCACGCAGGGGTTTCCACTAGTAAGAGATAAAATCTGAATTTAGTTATCTATCGTAGTTCCTGAGAAAAAGGTACATTGGGTTACATTACGGAGATAGGGAAAGTGCTTCCTGTAAAACTATGTGCCTTTTGTAATCAATTTATGAGATTATTTGGAACTTGTGGGAATTTTAAACTAAATTGTAACCTTAAAATACTAACATATTTTAGATGACTATATCATTTCATGAAACAAAATCCTCAAAAACAACTCGAACTTATTTCATCGCGACATAATTATTTCCCTTTGTTCTATTAGTGATGAATTTAAATAAAAAAACCCAACGGAGAACGAATCAGAATCAAAGATTGAAAGGAGTAATCCAATTTATGATCTCGCGAATCCACGTCTCGGCGCCGGAGTCGTTCAAAAGAAAACTCTCGTAAAGTCGTATAATAGTCACCTCGGGAAATGTATTTGTCTTAAAGAAGGTGAGAATAATTATACCTTGTCACTCGAAGTGAAGGCTGGAAGTCTTGAAGAATCACTTCTGTCAGGAGAGCTCTTGACCTGTTTTTGTAGAGTGGGTGGCTGTAGCGGAATATTCCTGGAGAACGGAATTTTAAAAGGGGGAATGTACTTAAAAATGAAGAAAAGTATAGGATTTTGAATTCGTCCACGAAGATTGATATCTTGAGTGGATACAGAATTATGGATATTATTTAGGGCGAGATTAGGACTTAAACGTCTTCTCTTCCACATAACCATTACAATATATTACGTAGTTCTACAAAATATTACTAATTACTATACAGGGTGTCCCATAAGTGAAGTGCCAAACTATGGTTCAAAGCAAGAAAAAAAAATCATTTAAACACAGCTTTGTTTTCTAGATATCCGCCATTTTGTTTTTTGTACAAAACAAAATAATTCTTATCTAGAGAACGGTTTGACTGATTGAGTTCAAACTTGGCACGAAGATTAACCTAACAATGATAGCATATATCTCAAGAAAAATAAGCGATTAAATCCAATCATGAGTTTCAAAATGGCGGCTGTTTAAAAATTTCAAACCTAAATTAATTTAAAAAAACGTACATTTTAACAAAAAATGTCAAGACACCTTTTTTGAAGCCCTGTTAAGAAAAAAGTTTGGCACTTTACTTATGGGACACCCTTTATAAGACTATAATAAAACACAAATCAAAATACAACAAATAATAATAAATCTGTTGGCGTGCGAATCACGCAATGCATTGTGTATTGAAAACACTCCAAACACTTTATGAAACTTTAATTTTCTTTAAGAGCAATCATAATTTATTTGAAATTAATCAGCACTACCAGAAATACCCTTTCCGTCAAAAACTTTTTCAATGTCCTGTCCATAGACTTAAATTTTTTGAACGCGGAAGTTATTACTCTGGTATAAAGTTGTTTAATACACTTCCAGAAAATATTAAAAACTTAGATGCTATCCACAGTTTCAAGAGTTCACTCAGGTGCTACCTCCTAGAAAATGTGTTCTATTCTGTGGAAGAATATCTTTCCACAGGTACCTGAGCCCAGTCTGCAGGTGTCAGGAAGGGCTTATTTGTTTTTAAAATGTTACAATCAACAATGTAAGCTATGACATAAATCACAGAAAAAGTGATGAAAAGAATAAATAAGTACATAAAAAAAAACACGGGGGTTGGCGTGCGAAGCACGCAATGCACTGCGTATTGAAAATACTCCCAATACTGTGCGTCGGCCGCTTCTCATAGTGTTCAGTGTCAAGCTCGCATGTGCGTGCTTAGCAGTGAACTTGTTAAAATACATTCAAAAATATAATCCACAAAGCTTCCTTTCATACAAAACATTCCACAAAACATTCATACACCCATTTTTACAAATCTGATTACAATCTATTCACTTCAAGACAAGGATTCGTCTTAGATTTTGTCTATGAAGTAAGACTTTAGGATTTTCGAAAAAAGTACTCGACCATCAACCATCTCGATTGCTTCCGGGAGTGAATCCCACAAGCGGCAAACGGACACAGTAAACGATTTGTCAGACATTACGGTTCGGCGTAGTGGTAAAGTGAGCATAGTAGATCCTCTGCTTGTGCTCTTTGCCCTTATATCGGATGCGTATACAAAACATTTCGACAAATAAGCCGGCTCTCCAATTTGTAAAACAGTATGTAGCATAATTAAAATATGGTAAGAACTTAATGTGGAGTAATGTTGACATCGCGTTTTAAACCAGAAATAAAACGAATGCAGTAATTCTGTGCCAGCTTCAATTAGTCAGCACCACTGACAGGTCATTGACTACAGTAAATCAGTAAAGAAAGTAGGGAAATGTTAAGGATTTAACTAAGAGCACTCTAATATGGAAAGGTGTAACGTCCTGCAATTTGTCTTAAATAGTGTATACCAGCAAAAAACCTCTTATAGAGGGTGTCCCATAAGTAAAGTGCCAAACTTTGGGGAATGGTTCTATGGGTCAAAATAAGAAAAAAAGTTCATGTAAACACGGACAAGACACGGACCCGAAAACTCTTCGTTTTCTAGATATGCGCTATTTTTTACAAAATAATTCTTATCTCATGTTATTCTTAACGGTTTGACTGAAACCTTTCTTAAAAAATGTCATGACACGTTTTTTGTAGCCCTTTTGATTCCCTATCGGAAGGTGTAACTGTCAAAACAACCGGATGAAGAATAATAGCTAAGTTAAAGACAACTAGGAGCTCTGCCCTTGGACGCTTCGCTTCGCTCGCAGTTGGAATATTCGCTAAAGAATCTCGTTAATCTTTGCCTCGTTTGTACATAGGTTTGTAAAATTATGAAACCAGGCTTAAATATATTAACAGTATTTACAAGATTAATTATAACCTCAAATACATGGTTTAGGAACGTGAGAGGCTTTCATTACGATTTTAGTCCTAGTTCTACTATCTTCTGTCAACTAAAGTTTTGAAACCAGGCCTAAATATAGTAAAGATTATTGCAGGATTAACATAACCTCAATACTATGTTTCAGAAATGAGCCAGGCCTGTATTACAAAATTGACTATTAGAATTTATCCATCTTTGGCAAGTTTACCTTTTTTTTGACAAAATAAATTGTTAAATCAGTCCCAATTTATTCTAATTCCAACGTGCTAAAACAGTATAAATTAGCTTGTTTTTCAACAGTAATTAAAAACTATCCAAATGAACAGCTGATTTTGGATAATAATCAATCTCAGTTCTATTCCACTCTATTTCCAACGTGCTAAAACAGTATAAATTGGCTTGTTTATAAACAACTGTTTTGATCGCTTTATTTACTATTTCGTTGTTATTTTGTAACCAACATGGCAAAATTAGATTTTCTCAAAAAATTGCGTTTTTACACGAAATACAACTATATGGGTGTACTCAAAAATCAAAAGTACACCTAAATATAAAAATATTTTGAATTCGTTAGAGCCGTTTTCGAGATCCGCGACAGATACAAATATTGATACAAGAATTGCTCATTTAAAGTAATAGGATGAAAGCAAATGTACATACAATATTGTATTATTTACGGTGTTGGTGTAGGATGCAGGGTTGAACAAACCAATTATTTGACATAA
>JAGFPH010000670.1:142755-174345 GCA_018207615.1 Philaenus spumarius | reverse complement strand
TACGGGGGTTGGCGTATGAAGCACGCAATACACTGTGTATTGAAAATACTCCTAATACGGGGGTTGACGTGCAATGCACTGTGCGTCGGCCGCTTCTCATAGTGTTCAGTGTCAAGCTCACATGTGCTTCCTTAGCAGTGAACGTGTTAAACAGAGATGTACCGGGTACTGATGTTTTTAGTCAGGTTAGTAGCGGTTTGCTCAAGTAACCTTTATCTGTAATCATCGTGAATCCATTCACCCGTGTTACCGACTACGTCGCATCGATTAAATTTCTTCCACTACAAATCATTTAAATTCAGTCCTGACGAGGAACATACTAACTACCATTAATAACTCAACGCCAGTTCGGATGCGCGGAAATGACGTTGTCACTGCGATCGTCACCAGCTGGATACGCTATCAACACGATTTCCTCGGCAAAATGTTAATCACCCGGTCCCATTTCATAACCAGTCGCTGAGATTGGCAAAAGCCGATAATCAATCAACCCGACTCGCATCGGTTATTACGACGACCGACGTGATGTTTTTGCACGTTTTCTTGTCAGGAAGTAAAAAAACCACGATAAACTAATCAATGTAGAATGACCAAAAGCGGACGGTGGATGGATCTTGATCGTAAAACAAAGCAGCGACGTGCGCGGAAAACGAGAGAACTCGCCGGACACATGTTGTCGTGGTTTACGAGCGGAATAGGCTGACATTTGTTGGAGATTTGTCTCTGTGATCTGGTTTATAAGAGCGGCCTATTGTCCCGGGCGAGTGGTTTATTCGACCAAATGTTACCCGCGTGGTTGGATTGCGACTTTGGAATAGCTGAACAACCAACATTTTGCTACGAATAAGTGAAACGTAGAAAGAAAAACTGATCCTGGCTGTGAAAACAGAAAAATTGGTGATACTTTCGAAGTGATGTTAAACATGATCACTGCAATGCAAATTTCGTATTTCCTATGCATCTCGTATTTTTTTAAAATATTTATAGTCTAAATGAGTAGAAATTACTTTATATTTTATTTTTGTACCTTTCTACTTAAAAATCACTAATATTTTAAAGCGGACGCACATGTGCGTCCATAGCACCTTAATCTTAAAATTTGTAATTATACTTTGTCCGAACAGAAGTGCGCTCTAAGTCATAAAATCGACCCACGCTCCCACGCTCGCAGACCCACTCACACGGCCTACCTGCTTAATGGTTCTCCTATTAATCACCAACTAGTCCTTGTGATACAAAATCACATTTTTCTAACCGTTAACTTTACTTAACTTTTACTCTAATTACTGAACTCTAACTATTATTCCTCGCAAATTGACTCCAAAAATAATACAATTGTGAGAACTCTAAGCGTTTTTACGGTCAGTAGGTTACAAAATCATAAATTTGACTAAAAAATTTGGTTATTGTAAAAATTGTTAGTGACATTTTATATGAATTAACACGATCACAATAACATATATAATTGCAGTAATTCTAGTTGTGATTTCAAACCTTTGAAAACACAAAAAAACTGAATTAGAATCAATATAACAGTGAACGCATACTAAGAGTAAAATAAAAATAATTACAAATTCATTTTGCAATGTTACTGTACAATAACTAATAAATCATTAAAATAATATTATAAAACTAACACAAGCATATTTACATAACTTTCCTATGTTAAGAAGGCCTCTTAAGTGTCTTCTAAAATTTCCAACGGACACATTTCCTAAAATTTTCTCGGTTGCGTCTTTCATCTGCATTTAAATTTTCCAATTTCCTGATAGGGCTATTGTTTTAGTCATTTTTGTTTACTACTGTCTTGTTTGGAAATTTATTTAGCGTCATGTTAAATTAACTTCCGTATTGGCATAGTAAAGTTACATTTTTATAAAAATAGTTTTTTAGCCTAACATTCGACGGCGGAGTATATATGCTTGTGATAATTTTACTCTTAGTGTACGTTCCTTGTTACATTGACTCTGATTTATTTGATTTATTTTTGGCATACATTGGAATTTTAAGAAGTCTCCTCTCCTTTACTTTCAATATTGCTACGTAAATATGCTTGTGTTAGTTTTATAATATTATTTTATTTATTTATTAGTTATTGTACAGTAACATTGTAAAATGAATTTGTAATTATTTTTATTTTACTCTTAGTATATGTTCACTGTTATATTTATTCAGATTTTTTAGTTTCTTTGTTTTTTGCATACGTTTGAAATCACTTCTAGAATTACTGTAGTTATGTACGTTATTGTGATCCTGCTAATACAAATAAAATGTCAATAACAATTTTTAAGCAGTCAAATTTATGATTTTGTAACCTACTAGCCGTAAAACCGCTTAGAGTTGTCACAATTGTACCGTGTTTGGACTCATTTTGCGAAGAATAATATTTAGAGTTCAGTAATTAGAGTAAAATTAAGTAAAGTTAACTGTTAGAAAAATGTGATTTTGTAGCACAAGGGCTAGTTGATGATTAATAGGAGAACCATTAAGCAGGTAGGCCGTGTGAGTGTGTCTGCGCGTGTGGGAGCGAGGGTCGATTTTATGTCTTAGAGCGTACGTCCGTTCGGACAAAGTATAGGCTATTATTTTGCGTTTAAAATTTTATATAAATTTAGAAATACACTACTGCTCTCTTGTAAAGTCTATACGTAATAAACTTATTGAAAGCCTCGTCCTCATAAATATCCTTTAAAAACCGCAAGCTGACAATCAGGACTATAAATATAGAACGTAGTTGTCTTGCCTTAGTTACAGGACGCCTATACAAGTGTTGTAAATAGGCGAGATAAATGCTTCCTTTTGTCAGAAATCCAACAGAAAAGTGTATCAATAAAGGATGCAAGAGAACAAGGAACAAGAGACATTTGATTCGTGTAATGAGAGGTGATTTCAATAACATTAATCTTTAATCTCTTGTTAACTTTTTAAAACTAGGGGAAACCCTGAGTGCTCAGCACGCCAACCCCGATGGAACCTTCTATACACATAATCGTGTTATTTTTTCTTTATAATAAAGAAGTAGGATTAATAATAACCCCAAAGCTAAGATTTTAAATAATGATAAGTGTTCAAATCAAATTGTTTTTTATATTTTACAAACGCAGTTATATTAAAGGTTAAAAGAACCAGCAAGGCTTAGGTATACACTTAAAAAAAACCTAACCTAAAAATTAGAAATAAATATAATTGCTTCAAAGTTTGAAATCAGCTGTTAATGGAAATATTAGAACAAACAGCTGCTTTATCTGTTATTTTATTCAATTGGTTGTTATGGCAATGAATGTTGGTTCATCAGTCTAGGTCTAACCTAAGAATTTTTTCCGACTAAATTTACAATTATATGGAAATAAAATGTTTTCATCAAAATGAATTATAGCCTATGTTAGTCAGGGATAGTGTAGCGTTTTCCTTAGTAAAACAACTTTTTTCAATCGGTTCAGTAGTTAAAGAGATTACCTCCTACATTTATACTGAGTCTCAGCTTGTTATCTTGAAAATGACCCGATCTAGAGCCACTTATCATTGGGTTTCTCGATTTTAGGAGTACCCGAGCCACCATCTCATTTTAAACGGCTCCAGTTTAGAACATTTTCAAAATATCAACCTAAAAGTTTTTTTTACAAGTTAAACATATAGATTCAAACAAGATCAAGGAGTATAAACCTTTTTTATTATTTACTTTTAAAAGCACAAGTAACTTAAAAAAGTATAACTTTAGACCATTTTAGATGTTTCATCAAAACGCTTGAGTTGATCGGCTGCAGATTAGTCAATTTTTAAAATATGGTTTTTAAAATATGTATAGCAAAAACCAATTGTGTTTGTAACTTCTGTATCAATTTTTAAATCGATATGTTCAAAAATGTCGAAAATGGAGTCATTGAATCCAAAGGTGTTATAGTTAAAACGAGAAAACAAAGGACTATCTTCAAGCGCCTCGTTTTTAAAAAGAGCATGGAAAAAATAGTTCATACTTACTGAGAATATTTATACTGGTATATCAACTTGTAAAACAAATTTGATGTTGATATTCCAAAAATTGACGAAACTGGAATAGATTGAAAGGGCTACAGCGTTCAGTAACCAAAAAAATCGTGAGGCTCGTTGATAAGTATAATGGCTCTAGCTCATCAAATTTTTAAGATACCAACTTGAGTCTTGGTATATAAGTTGAAAATAAGCTTTTCACTTGCCATACCAAGTTTTAATTCGATATATTACAAAATGGCCAAGATAGATCTGCTATACGAATGGACGGAAATGATCATATAAAAACATATTCATTGATAATTATGCATTCATAAATTTACTGGCTTATTTAGTTTAAAATTATCGTAGATGTATAATTTTTGTATATTATATTTATATTTTAAATTTCATACAAAATGGATGATTGTAGAGAAAATTGATTTTTATCGAAGACAAGTTAATTGAGGCTGCTTATAGGCTAATACGCTAGTCTAATGAAATTGTATTATTGTGAATATAAAAAAGGTTTCATATTTTATATGAATCAGTTCCTCCTAAAACTCCCAAATATCCAGTATTATTTTTCTTTGGGACACATTTTTTTTATTTGAATATATATATTTTTGTAATTTGTTAGATGATTAGGATGTGTTGTGAAAAAAAACATGCCATCGTAAAGCTGACACTTTCCTCTTGAAAACACCCTATGACAACTATTTATTTAATACATTATAACTTATAACTATGCAATAGTTTATAATGTACTGGGCCGCGCTTCAAAAAATAGGTCTTCAGCCGTGCGGCCGAGTCGCGCTGCTGCGAATACATACCTGCTTTATCGAATTTTTCCACACAAACCATTGTTCGGACGAAAAAAATACGTACGACCTTTTTTATTGAAAAATACTTCCCCTGTGGTAATTTTTATTTTACTTTATATTCATCCCAGCTTAAAATATTAGGGAATTTTGAAAGAAAAATGTTTTTCGGTTCTTTTTTTGACTTTGGAAACTCGATAGACTGGTAAACTTGTTTTATATTAATCTACATACTTTAGGTACTTATAAAAAGCAATCAGCCGTATTGAAAATTACTGGTAGTTGTAACCTACACCGACTGGGCTAATCTTTATAATATTACTAGAGACTAGGCGCTCTGCCCCTGGACGCTTCGCTCGCAGTTGGAAAATTCGATAAATAATCTCGTTAATCCTTGGTTCGTTTGTACATAGGTTTGTAAATTTATGAAACCAGGCTTAAATATATTAACAGTAATTACAAGATTAATTATAACCTCAAATACATGCTTTAGAAACGTGAGAGGCTTTCATTACGATTTTAGTCCTATACTCCGTTCACCTTGCCGTGGCGCCTGAAGGATTAGGGAGACCCTTACACACACACGCACACAAATGCAGCCGTCCCGCCCGCCAGGTAGATGACTCATAGACTAGGGCGTCCAATACGTAACTGCGATTTTCGCAAAACTCAAACTTTAACAACTGATAATGGTATATTTGTAACCTCCGCACAATTTCAAAGAAAATGATACCAAATACGACATTATTACGATAATATATATGTATACTAGCTGAATGCCCGTGCTTCGCTACTGTTGTTAGTAATAATATGCAGTTAGTTGTCAAAATCTACACCAACTCCATCTAAAACCAACCGTTGTTGTTTCATCCATATCATTAAATTAAATTTCTGACTAACAATTTTTCATCAAAAGTGAAATTCGACTAACCGTTTACTCGCCATGGGTAAGGAAGTTGTGGTAAATTTATCTCGCATTACCTTAAAATCCCATTTTTGGACGCCATCTTGAAATTGGTAATAGTTATCGTGAATTTCGGATTTGTTCTGAAAAGTAGACAACAATACGAACATTTAAAGTATTTGGTTGATTGGTGTCCGACAGCTGGAAGTATACACACTACTCGGGACAGACACGGCATTACATTAGGGAAATATGTTTTTCACTGTGATATGTTTGCCGTTTCCGTGTCTGACGAAGTAACGGTGGGAGATAGAGGAAAACAGGATTAACGTGTTTCCTCCAATTGCATTCTTGTATAAGTTATAAATTATATTAAAGTAGGTAATTTCTTATTAACTGTTAATAAACTTGTGTTCACATTACTGGAGTTGTTAATTTAACTATAGCATGTAAATATTGGGTATAACATTCCTGGTTCATTTAGTCGATTGTTTTTTGTTTGATTCATTTCTTAACATGTTTCCTCCAATTATTCTTGTACGAGTTATTAAATTATATTGAATAAGGTAAATACTTATTAATTGTTAATAAACGTGTTTTTACATTGCTGGAGTCGTTAATTTAACTTTAAAAGTCCCCAAAATCCACTTTTTTGCTCCTAACAATATGTTGTGTGGACTCATTTTTCTCAGAATTTAACGAAGATTTCAAAAATAATCATATAATTAGGATAAAGATTCAACTTAAATATTGTGTAGCGTCTCCAGTACTTGTGTACCTGCCTGATACCTGACCGTCCGGGTCGAGGGTGTGGGGGGCGCTCGTGAGTGCGCGTGCCAACGCAAAGGGTCTCCTAATCCTTCAGGCGCCACGGCAAGGTGAACGGAGTATAGTTCTACTATCTTCTGTCAACTAAAGTTTTGAAACCCGACCTAAATAAAGTAAAAAATATTGCAGGATTAACATAACCTCAATAGTATGTTTCAGAAATGAGCCAGGCCTATATTACAAAATTGACTATTAGATTGTATTCATCTTTGCAAAATTTGCCTATTTTTGACAAAATAAATTGTTAAATCAGGCCCAATTTATTCTAATTCCAACGTGCTAAAATAGTATAAATTAGCTTGTTTTTTAACAGCAATTAAAAATTATCCAATGAACAGCTGATTTCGGATAATACTTAATCTCAGTTCTATTAAACTATATTTTTAACGTGCTAAAACAGTATAAATTGGCTTGTATATAAACAGCTGTTTTGATCGCTTTATTTACTATTTCGTTGTTATTTTGTAACCAACATGGCAACCCATAAGACTCTATGTTAAAATTTTTCAACTTTTAAATTAGATTTTCTAAAAAAATTCTGTTTTTTCACGAAATACAACTACATGGGTGTACTTAAAAATCAAAACTACACCTAAATACAAAATTTCTTTGAATTCGTTAGAGCCGTTTTCGAGATCCGTGACAGATACAAAGATAGATACAAGTAGGATTATTTAAAGTAATTGGATTAAAAATAATTGTACTACTATTGTTTGTTATTCTTAGCCATAATTGTAATAAGTAGTTGTTATTTGTTAAATATGTCCAGGTTTTATTTTCGTCAATTAATTTTAATTGCAGATATGATCCGCTTTTTCTTTCATTTAGAAACACCGTGATTAATACTATCTATACTAGATGGTGGTTACTAAACCGGACTGAAAAAGACTCGAATATTTTTTGAAACGGACAATAAACGTAATAAAAGCTAACTTTTTACCTGAATTTAAATGTCTCGGAGTTTAAAAAAAATGAATACAGGTTCACCAAAAACTGTAATAAAAAATAGGAAACATAACTAAATCCCCAGCTGTATAGTCCGCTGTTCACCGGAGTGGAAACAATATGTCTTGCTTTATATGAAATACCGTTCGCAATTAATCAAGTTATGGATATATTCCCCGGAAGGTTTCATTAAATATTACGCAAGGTTAGCATAATTGGTTAAAGTAAACTAGGCAAATATCCATTATTCAAATCATTTATATACACTCTGATCATTTATTAATAGTGATTATCTTATAGACTACAATTAGACAAAAGTTAATTATAAACACTATCAGTTTGTGAACTACAATTAAAATGATTGTGGGAAATATAACTAGACGTAACCATGTAAAACACACGGCTCTTGTACCTGCTGTATTATAATATTAATGCATTATATTTGCGTCGGTCGAAACGGAAACACTATTTTAAAGGTGAAAAATGCATAAGCCGGGGTTAGTAATACCGGTGGTTGACACAAATTACTACTACAAACTGGTTTGCATACTGAATATGAGGAGTGCGTGACCTTGAAGTGCTCAGGAGAACGCACTAAAATAGCCTAATAAATTGAATGGCTAAGTCTTGAATTAAAACAACTGAAGTATAAGTATAAGTAGAAAACAACCAGTCGACGGTTCTAATAAGCTCCCCCTCGGGAGGCTTGAACTTCCGCCTCACTCTGGGTTGAATTTTACTATAGTTGCATCGAGAAATCGTGTAGCCTAACATTTTGAAGTTATTTATAGAATAAAACAAACAACACAACCTAGAGGTCTCTATCTCAACTATACCAAACATAACAAAAGTTGAAAGAATTAACATTTTTGGGAAATTCTAACTATGATAACTTCATTCCACAAGTGAACTCTAACCAGTCTGAACTGTTTTAGTCATCAAGTGGTTGAGTAGTTTACTAATAAAAGTTTCTATCGTTTTTGTATTGTTTGTATTTATGGTGATGTAAAATCTTTCACAGACGGTCTGAATTGTCTAGATAAAAAAGTAGGCTAGTTGAAGTGGGTTTTCAACAACGGACAACAAAACTTCCATACAATATTCCTCGGTTATTGCTGATCTTGGACTTATTTTATTTTATTTATTTTTTCTTCTGTGTTTGACACTATTTGAAGACTTGATACGTCTTATTTAGTGGCCTTCCTCACTAACATTCTCCATGCAGGAAGTTTCTCCGACTATATGGTAGTGCGAAAGTACTAATCTATATACTAATGTACTAATAATAAGGCCTCTGAAATTCCTACTTCATGCACTAGGATTCTCTTGGCAATTCTATATACTCTGCGGCCAATTTCATAAACACTACCACCTCCTTCCATATATCCTTCTCCGTCAACGAGCAACCATTCATTTGGTCTCCACCTACCTTCCAATTCCTCCTCAGGTCTTCAAGGAGGGGGCAGGTAATCAGCACGTGCAAGGCATCCTGAGGGAGGCCACAATAACAACGCCCGTCCAACCTAAGACCAAAAGTTCTTAATTTCTCTGCGAAGAAGCCGTGTCCCGTCAAGAATTGAGTGGTACAGCTATCCAGCTGGATGTATTTCATCGCAAGTTTCCCTTTGATGTTTGGGAACCACCATCTCGTTACAAATCCTTTCTCGGAACACGACCATCTTGCCTGCTATGTCCTTATAAACTCCTTCCGCACATAATTCCTGATCTGTCCAACACTAAGTCCTGGGTTGTATCTTAAAATTCGGTTTCCCACCGAAATATCCTGGCATGACTTCCACCTCCTTATTGTGCCCTTCTCCCATACCTTTAAGTCTGCCGGGATGACCCCAGCCACGTTAGTCATGGCGTCCATGGATACAGTGCGATAAGCACCTGTGATCGAAATTAGAACTATTCTTTGTAGGAAGGTATTCGCAGTGGTCTTACGTTGGAGCGCTTCATAACGTGCACCTGACAAATACTTTAACATGGCCTCGAACACTCCCTTGTAGATGATATTGAGTGCCATGATCTTGGTCTTCCTGATTTTGGACGATCCTTAACAGAGCCTGTTTCTTAAACACGTTTAATTTTTGTATCAACAACAGATGAATTCTGTTTCTAGTCTTTGACCCTAGGACTGGCATGGTTAAAGCTAAAATTGAAAAGACCGTTTATAGCGTTTTGCAACCATATTTAAAAAAATTCGCCAAAAATAGTAAATGAACCCCAATCCAAAAGTGTTCCATAGCTTTTTTGTAGAAGAAACTTCAATGAATTCAAATATGCCACTAAAAATTAGTTTCTTTTGAAATTGTAAAAGTTGTTAGCTTAGAAAGCGAATAATGTTCAGAAACGGAAGGAAAAAAAACAACTTTATGCTTACATAAAAAATAGTAAAACATTTTTGTAATTTTTTTCAAAATACACAAAAGTTTTAAAATTTAATTCTAAATAGAAATATGTAAAAATATATTTCAATTTCACAAATTTTAGTTCAAAATAACATTTTGAACGTTTTTACGACATAACCTGCAAATCTTGACTAATTTCAAAGTGACTAGCCTAGGCCAAGATAGTTTTTACCAAACAATGTTTTTTTTATACCAAAAATTCGAGAATGAAATGTAGAATCAAATAGCATTCTACCCAGTTTCAAATAACTTTACATTTTGTAATGAAAATTCAAAAATATCAAATCGGCAGACTAACCTAAAACCTTATTTGTAGGCAATGTTATTTATTCACTTACCGTTTTATTACAACACCGTTATAAGCCTAATTTCACTCAAACACAATCTACACTTATTTATTTATAACTAAAACACCATATAACACTATTTTATAAACTGTAATAACAAAAAAAAAAACACAAAACAAATGTTATATTATAACTAACATCAAAATACGGACGGACGATGTTCTCAGTCTGAGAATTGAAAGGTTTGTTGTTCATTGGTACCAACCTATGAAATCTAAATATATTGAATGGGACATAGATAAAAACTGTGAAGTTTTCTTTGTATAACCATATATTGTACATTTTAGGGATATATCGAATAAGACTGTAAGAATCGATTCTAAACAGGCTTGCGTATTGGCCAAATCTATGACCAATTACAAGCTTTTACCGTATATCCTGTAGAACAGCTGTTTTCAGAGTAACATGTGATTTGAAGACACAGTTTGAAACAGAATCGTCTGCTAAATTCAATGCTGTTATGATCTTCTTAATAAATGACTTCTGTGACGAGTTGCAGACCGTTGAAAATGAGACAAAGTCTTGACAGTATACGGCGTTCATTGACGCGTGAATCACAGGTGATTTAGGTACTACAATTTTGAAACAGTGATTACGTATGTAAATATCTGTTCTACAAAAAAGTTGTAAATACAAAAATTATAGTTTAATTCATTACCTTTCCAACGGTACCGGTTTTATTACGATTAAATCATTGTAAGTGGATATAATTATCAATTTTGCAAATTCTCGCAAAGGTTCGAGCGGGTTGCGTTGCCCCTGAGAGACTGCAGTCAAAACTTGCACGGTTGAGGACTGGGTTTTAGATCAGCCTGTCCTACTATGTAAATATTAAGCGTGACACTTTATTATATGCATTCATTCGTACTATTTTTAATTTTTATGTGTTGAATATATGTGTTGTACTTTTTGTTTACTCTCAGGAAAATTTATTACTGTAGTTACTTTAAAGGCATACGCCAATTCACTTATTGTAATATTTCAATTAATAGCTAGCAGGGATCGAACTAAGATTCCTTTCGAAATAAGATGCCAGCTGTGCAAAGGAGAGTGGCTTGTGCCTACAGGGCAGTGTTTTTTATTGCAAGTACCCCCTGATGGCAATATAGAGGATGCTTATATTCCAGAGAAGAGATGAAGCCTAGAGTAAGGCGGGAGTTAGAGAGCAAACGCTCAGACTCTGGCATAACAGATGCTAACAAGAGGGCGTAGTGAGACGGACTGCTAGTTTATATCTTCAAATAGACAAACAGACCACATGGCGAGGTGAATTACCCAGCTACTGAACACGATTGCTTATAGGTGTAACTGGCGAAAATAGGGAAAGTGGAAAGCCTGTTGTTCCCGTACGGCGATTCCGTGCTGGATGATGTTAAGCACCATTTTTTCTTCTGTGTCTGATGGGTGGAAGAAAGACGTGACATCAAGGATAAGAATGGTTAGCTTACACCGGCCAACATTGTAGCGATGATGCTATTAAGTCAGGACTCGTGGAACCAGGTTCAGCACTATACCGAACCCATTCTACGACAAAAGACTACAGAAGCTGGGTGCTGGAACTGTATCTAAGCAGTAAAGAAGTAAAAGAAGTAAAAGAAAGTAAAAGTAAAAGAAGAAGCGCTTAAGACCATGAAAGGCTCCACACTGAAGTAATGCTAATAGTGGTCCTAGAGTGGAGGTACTGCCTGCAGATGAAGAGGAGGTTAGGGCTTTTTAGGGTATACCGGATGAACCGGGAGCCCTACACACCAGGGGATACTTGCTATCTCATAGTGTATAATGCATTCTCCCCGACATCGGAAAAAAAGCAGGAATCGAACAAAATGTTCCTGTCCAAAGAATTTAAAATTATTGTTTGATTTTATTTTTATTTAGAGCATGTAAGTGTGAGAATATACGTTCCAAACTGAAATTTTAAACTAATTTCGACTATATCTCACGTGATGCAATTTTTGGATAAAATGTAAGAGAATACAACCGATCAATCAATAGAAATATCAAATACCATCATCGACCGACATTGTAATAGTTCCACGTCTACTTGACAGTTGATTCGATTAACAGAAACCGTTCGGAAATTAATCGGCGTTAGGGACCAGTCGGGCTATGAAGCTCCACAGCGGTCGTAAATACACTGCTATCTAGATACAAATCTGAGACCAAACCCGTTTCAATTAGGCGACTTACAATGTTGTGTTTATTAACTCGATCGTTATCGATTCTTGTATTGGCGAGCTGAACTGTAGGAATGTGACCATCGTTAGATAAGACTGAAAATATTATAGTGATATCAAATCTCATTGGTCAACGTTGTCATTTAATATTCGTAGCGAAGTAACAATACAAAGAAAACATAAACAAACCAACTTGGCCTAGGCCTATGTTAACCAAATACCAAATAACAATAAATAATACTACACCTTCACCTAAGTAACACACCACAAAATTAAAAAACAATAAGTATTCACATGACTTAATCACAAAATCGCCAATTAAAGAAAATAAATCGAATGCTAAACGTAAGTTCGAAAGGATTTCTGACCATGTTGCAACAGGCTTTTAGTACTACTGGTAATTAACCGAGTACCATTAGAATGTAAGTGGACAGTTAATCGAACGTTTCGATTCTTATTTACATTTTAATCGATCTTTTACAATTGCAAAGTGTTGGGTTTATAAATTACTTTTCTAAGGGGCTAATTGATATTACTGTAAGAATATGCATCTTCATTAAATTTGAATAAATAATTCATGTGCAACATATTTTAATCGCCATTAATTCAAAATTAGCTTTGCAGCCTATTTGAAAGTAATAATAATAATTTAAATACAATTATTATAATTAAGTTGTTTGTTGCTACATTTATTAATAATAAATGTTTCTAAATTGGTTTTCTTTCTTTTGGTGAAATTCAATCAAACGGAATGCATTTACAATATTAGCAACTCTAAACTAAAGTGTTGCGCATTTGATCTGCGAACGAAAACTATTAGAATAATTTGACCACGCTGCTGAACCGTTGACGTGAGTTGAGCAAATTTCCAAAATTAAGTTTATAGGCCTATGTTTTAGGGTTTCAAACAACTATTTGGGAAATAGGTCTATTCACGACGGTGCTGAATAGCTGCGAAACGTTTCGCACGTCATTCCGCATATTAGAAATATTTTCAGTACACAAAGCATTGCGTGCTTCGCACGCCAACCCCCGTATTGGGAGTATCTTCAATACACAAAGCATTGAGTGTATCGCACGCCATTCCACATATTGGGAGTGTCTTCAATACACATAGCATTTCGTGCTTCGCACGCCAAACCCCGCATTGGGATTATCTTCAATTCACAAAGCATTGCGTGCATCGCACGCTAGCCCCCGTATTTTGAGTATATTTAATACACCATGAATTGCGTGCTTCGCACGCCAACCCCACGGTAAAATCCACCACATGGCTTTGAACCGGGTACTTTTATGGTACTTTACGTTTAGGGGAGTTTGGGATAACCAAGCGAGCTATAACGTCTCGTACAAAAACAAAATGTGCAGAATAACATCCGGCATTTATATTTGTAGAAAAAACTCTAAAAAACGTTTATTCTCGCAGGAAAAATTTCAAAAAATTGTTAATTCCGGTCAAAAAACGCGCTTCCGGTTGATATATATTTCTTTTAATGACACCCCAAAACGTTTTCTGGGGACCATGATCGATGCTTATTTGCATCATGTTTGCATTTGCTCATTGCATTGGTGTTATAATAAAAAATAAATATTTTCCGTAATTTTGATTGTCCATTACTTTAGTTTAAGCCATTCTGTTTCTCTTTTAATAAGCTTTATAATTTTGAAATATGTTACCCAGCCCCCCAAGCCCCCCAAAATGAGGGGGTCAGACATGTCAAAACAAATTTCCTGTTATGCAACTTCAGAAAGTTTTGTTAACTTGTTTTCAGTAACAAAAACAATGAAGGGGTTAAAAGGACTTTATGCACAGTCTGTATAAAAAACGCTAGATATATTTCTTCAAAATTGGTTTTACTTCATCTCTTTAACCGACTTATCAGTTAATCTTAATATTTATAGGCTATTAGCATTATTTTTCTTAGCCTACTAGAAAAATTAGGAAGACGGTTGGGTAGCGCTACATCTTTTTTTCCCATTGAATGGCTCAATATATCCATCACCCTCTACCGAGGCCAGAAGGTTCATCAGAGGTCTTCTCCCTCGTGGTGCTTCCCAGAATGTATTTACTACCCCTGTTTCCCCTTCTGGAGCACGGAGAACTACTTTACTCAGTTCAGGCAGCCCCTCCTACTCCAAGAGGACTCGATCAAACACCCTCCTGCTCCAATTCCAATTCCCGGCACAACGAGTGGGTCGCCGCACCCCGTACCTCTCCCTGGTGGTCAGCAGCTCCTCTCCACTACCTCCAATCGCCGGTAGACGGAGACTCTCCCTCAGATGGACGTTCCCGGGACACTGCAGTTGGTCCTCCGCAATCACAGAAGGGTCTTCCACCAAACTAAATCCAAACAATTTCCTCTTGAAGAACCCGTGACCCGTGAAAAACTGCTAAGTTATTGGTCTCGGGCTTACCCACGAGTACGAGAGCCTCCTCGCCACCGCAGGAAACCACCAATAGGTGCTTCTTCCCTTGCCTGATTACTCCCACCTACGCTGCCATTGTCTGACTGATTCTTGCGTGATCTCCTTTCTGGCCCTTACGTAAACCTCAATATCCTCCTCACACGCTATGTTCTTCCGCGCCTCATACTATATTCCTCGTTGCTCCAAAAAAATATCTACAGACAGAACGCACGCCAACACTGGTAGAGTATCCACTGACACAGTATTATATGCCCTGGTGATGCAGATAAGCGCCTGTCTCTGGCCACTTGTGAGGTTCATCTTTACGATCCCACTTCTGGCTTTCTTATGCCAGGCGCCCGCGGCGAAGGTAACCATATTCTCAAAAACTCCCGCATAGGTAACCCTCGCGTTCCTTTGAGGTATACCCCACTCCTCACCCACCAATCTCCGGATCTTGAAAAACAGGTGGTTGGCTCTATCTACCTTCTGCTTAGAGTGTTTCTTAAACGTGGGTCCTCTTTCCAATACCAATCCCAAATACCTCAATTCCTCTTCTCTCACTCGCTCTCCCGAACACCCAATAATAGGTTTCCTCCTCAATATCCCAAGAAGCAAGATGAATTGTGTCTTCCCTGGGGCCACATCCAACTTTATGCTATTGCACTCCTCTTTGATCTTGCCAAGCATCAATTCCGCAGTCCTCTCCAACTGGGTAGTGCTACAGAATAATAAACTCCGAGAGTCGAATAATGTAAATCATCAAATCACCGAAGCCTGAAGAGGAAGTTCCATCGGATATTACATGCGGAAAATCCATGGTTTTCTGATGCGGCCACTTCCATCATGTAACTTTTTCTTTAGTGGTAAAAACTAAAACTTGTCATTACGATGTTTCGTGTATGGGCGATTATACTGTCAGACTATACTGGGCGATTATCCCCAGACCATTGTATCGTTTCAATGTGATTGGTAATATACGCCATTTGAGAGTGTTATGAATGATTTATAATGCTTATTGTTTATGTGTGTTCCAGTTGTTCAATTTATCATATGCTCTTGGTTTTCAGGCTATGATGACCGCTCAGGTTTCTCACCTTTAGGAAAAGAAATGTTATTATGTTCATTTTAGAAATCGAATGGTTTTTCGTTTTTAACATCAAATTTAATAAAAAGATAAGCAAGAAGAATTAATTGTGTAAGGAAAATATACAAAAAATAAAGAACAATACATGCATTTATTTTACTAACAATGTTAAAATGGAAATTTTGTTGTTATAAAAGATTAATGTGGCTGCTGATTCTCTTACGCAAACAATTATATTAATATTAACAATGACAACTAGATAGGCTCCTGTCAACCTGTTAAGTTGATGAAAGATTGTTAATGTGTTGGATAAGTGGTAAATAAACATTCTTAGAGCCAATTTACTTGTAGCAGAATAATTTCAATAATAAACGATTGATTGAAAACCAAGTTCGAAATGAAAATTATTTTACCTGTGGTGTTTCGTTAAAGAATTATTTAGGAAAAAATTTAATAAGAAAGCTTAAATAATCAAGATAAAAAAGAAAGAAAGTAGACGTGGAACTGCTGACAGAAATGAAAACTGTTGGTTATAGACCGAGCGAAGCTAGGTCTCCGTTTTAGCTCGACCGTTCGGCATTTCGCCTGTGTATCTGTCTGTCTGTCTCACGATTACGGCCAAATGCCTTGACTGATTTTGATGATTTTTTGCTTGAATATTCCTTATTCCTAGGCCGAGCGATGTATATATACGGGGTTTTCCATTTTTCATTTTTAACCCCTTAAATAAAATAAAAATGGCGGCAAGACCGTTTCTTCTAGTGTAAGCTTTTTTCCAAAGCCAGTTTGTGGCTTAACCGTAAGTCGAATTTAAAAACTAATAAGATATAACAAGTAGGAAATTTGATGTTCTACAAAATTGTTTTCATGATTTTTTTCCGTATCCCTAACGTTAAGCTCACAAAATGGCCGTACACTTCAAATTTGTTAAAAATTGTCCAAGTTTTTGTATTTTAACCATGTTTGTATATGTTTATTCTAAACCAATTCAAAAGTGTTCCACAGCTTTTTTGTAGATAAAGGTTCAAAGAATTCATATATGCCAGTAAAAAAATAATTGAAGCAAAATTAACAAAGTTATTAACTCAAGAAACAAACATGTTGAGTAACGAAAGAAAAAGTTGAACTTTAGGCCTACTTAAAAAGTAATAAAAATGTGTTGTTATTTTTTTCATAAACGTAAAAAAAGTTCCGTAATTTAGTTGGAAATAGAACTGTATAAAAATATTTATCAATTTCAAATTTCTTATTTTGAAAACACCAGTTTTTATGTTTTTACTAAAAGACTGCTAACAAAACTAGGCCTATTTTGAATAGTAATTTAGGAATACACCCTTTGCCCAAAAATGATATATTATTATGAGAAAGTGTAGAGAATAAACCAATGAATTGAACTGTATACTTGTAAATTATTATTTCATAAAAAAAAATATTTGACTTAGCTTTACTTGAATTACAAAATGATATGAAACAAATGAAACCGTTGGACATCGTGGGAAGTGTTGATACATGGGTTGAGATCACTAACACGACGCTTTAACATAGTTTGTTTTCATTATTTTTAATATTGGAATATGATATGGAACTGTAAATACATTGTTAAGTTTTAGTTATTTGAGTATGTAAATATTTAATTCTATGTTTTCCCTCAATAACGCGATATTTTTAGGTACCTTACACATTATTAACCTAAATGAAACATAATGCCTCCTAAAAGAAAATCTTTAGCAGTTAAAGCTCAAGAAAAGAAAAAACGAGAACTAGAAACCCCGTAATCGCGGGAATTGCAAAATAATGCTTCACTGGCTATACCTTCTGCTTACTTCCTTACTGGCACACTAACTTAAGCTCAAAACCACATTTTTTATTTCAAAGAGCGAGGTCTACTGTTCACAGAACTACTAGTAAATAGTTGGTAATATTCGAAACTTGATCATTATTTTTATCTTGTTCCATTTAAAAACTAAATCTAAAAAATAACATTAACGTTGTTGTCTGTAGTGAAATACCAAAAACATAATTTTATGTTAGGCCTACGCACGATCCTTTAACGCATTTACAATCGTTACCATAGCAACCAAGTTAGCAACACTGTGTCCATTTCAGAGGTATCGCCAAGTACACTAATTTAAGGCACCGTTAAACTTTTACAACAGTTACCAAGTAAACTATTTTAACACAGCTTGCAAAATGAGGAAGCACAATGCCCATTTTATCAGTAGCGTGACGTTACCAAACCCATACACCCTTTAGATTCTTAAGACAATATTTGTTCAAAACCCAGTGGTCCGAAGTATACCGGTTGGTAAAAATTTAGACATTGCTCATCCTAAATCCATTTAAAACCCGCAATTGTTCAAATAGCGTTTTTAAAAAAATACCAAACTCTTGGGGACGAAATTCTTCATGGGAATGGCTTGGTAGTTTTTCGCTATAATTAATAGTTACAACGTAAACAAATATTTAAAGTCACCCAATAGCGGCGGTAGGTTACACGGACATTGCTCAGCCTAAATCCATTTAAAACGCGCATTTGTTTAAATAACTTTTTTTTTTTAATACCAAACTCTTGGGGACGAAATTCTTCATGCGAATGGCTTGGTAGTTTTTCGCTATAATTAATAGTGACAACATAAAAAAATATTAAAAATCAATGTTTTAAATTGTTAATAAATATTAAACAAAACGTTTTTCGTAGTTTTGGAAAAGCCATTTGCATGCATATTGGCCATAGCTTTAAAATGACATATCGTTCATAATTATCCGATCAAAAATGAAGGAAAATTTGGATTTTAATTTAACATTGGTCTTATGGAGCGTCAACCAACATGGCAGACAGCTAGAGCCGACCCTTAAGCCTCCGAATCTACCACCGCCTATTTTATTTCGTCAATTTGTTCTTTTTTACGATCAGCTGTTGCATTAAACTTCTGATTTATAATACGTGTGTAAACCAACGAAGAAGAAGAAGAAATCAAAAACGCAAAGCGTCTTACTTTAAAGTAGTTTTCCCTTTAAAAGTAATAATAAATCATAATAATTGTGCACGTTAACAACGTTGCTTCGAACAGATACCAGCCTTGCAAGTTTAATCAACATCGTGAGAACGGAATTTGAGAAATGTTTACATAGGCTCTACGCTACTTATTTCCATTTCCAACATCTTTGAATGATAATTTAACCTTGTTTTATTCATAAGTATTTCTTCTTTTATGATAACAACAATCACGATAAATGACTGACAGTGTTGCCAGATCTACAACACCGGTCGTTTGTATATGATTGCTAATATTTGGATATTGACTGCTGAACGTTTGTGTTTATGTGTGTTTTTGCGTTAAAATTGTTTAATTTATGAACATTAATTGAATGCTCGTGTTATCCAGGCGATGATGGCCGTTCAGGGTTTTCGCCTTTTAAACGTATATATATCTATCTATATAAAAGCGAAATTGCACTCATTCATTCATCAGCAGAACTAAAAATCTACTGAACCAAATGAGTTCAAATTTGGCATGCATGTTCAGTTGGACCTTTAGACGCGCACTAAGAACGGATTTTGAAAACATCCCAAAGATACGCCCAATATTCGCGTTTTTCTAGCGATTTTTTGCGTTTTCTCAGCTTTTTCGAGAACTAATTGGCAGAAAATGTTGAAATTTGGTACTTAGGTTCGTTTAAGGCCTAAAAGTAGTCTGTTAAAAAATGTTTGAGATTCTGCCAAAATTACGCAAGAAATAGACGTTTTTGCATTTTTTCCTTGCGTTTTCAATGCGTTTTTGATCATCCTCAAATTACGCCCGAACGGATTGGAATGAAATTTTTTATGTAGCTTCCTCTAGGGCCTTAGGCGCTCTCTAAGAAAAGGTATGAAAAATTTCGAAATTTTAGGAGGGGTTTGGGGGGATCAAAGTTACTAAAATCATAATTTCAGATCTTTAATTATTATGACAATAGTGCTTTTATTATTTAAGATCTATATATATAAAAGCCAAATACCACTCACTAACTGAACACTTCAAAAGATTACAATTACGTTAAAAAGACTGAAAATACTAACCACCACGGGCAACGCCGAACGTGTCAGCTAGTGTTTTAATAAATTATATATATATATTTTACTATAAAGTTAAATATAATGTAATCAATAGAAACAAATTTATAACGCCCTTGTCCTTTGGACAAAGGCTAACAAAAACAGTTCCGTTAGGATATAAGGATGGAATTTCAACATTTTTATGATATTTTTACTGTCATCTGACTACATTTCTTGCGTTTCAATTTTACATAAATTTAAAAAAAAAATAATAATATAAATAAACTGTACCAGATAACTGCCACATACTTTCTCCCAGTTGAAACTTTATACCTTTCCAAGAGTAGCATAGGAGGTGGTTATTTAAAATTGCAAAAGTAGCATACATCCATATTATATTATAATAATAATATTATTATTATTATTATTATTAAAACTATTCGCTCGATTTCGAACAAATTTGTACCAAACATTTTAATTAGGCCTGTATAGATGCACGAAAAAATGTTTTGAAAATTTTGAAAAACATCCCGTTTTTGTCCAAAAACCCCCAAAAATCAGTTATTATTATTATTTCCTAAACGAAAATTTTTGGAAAGATGCTGTTTTATGCATTTGGTAGGGTACCCTGAGGGCTACAAATAAGAAAGATTTTTTTTAAATCGTTAGAGCCGTTTTTGAGAAATTTTGATTTTTCTCGTGTTTTGGCTCTTTTTAGTGGGTAAAACCCCTTAAAAATTTTAAATTTGAAAAAATGAAAAAAACGCCTTGAGATATTCCAGAACTACACCTTCATACCAAATTTCATCAAAATCGGACCGTCGGTATGGTCTCCATCCTTACAGACATACAGACACACGGACTCACGGACAGACATCACAAAAAAAAACACTTTTTTTGGGTTCAGGGAGCACCAAAACAAATAACTCCACTAAAACTATTTTTGGGTTCAGGGTGCACCAACACACATAATTCCACTAAACAATTTTTGGGGGTTCAGGGAGCACCAATACAGATAATTCCACTAAGAATTTAAATTCGAAAATTTGAACGAAAACAATACTTTCTCCATATACTACGTATAAGGGGGAGAAAGTAAAAATGGATGTACCTTCCAAATTTCAAGTCTCTAATTTTAATAAAATCGACTATGCGTTGATCGTCAGTCAGGATATTGCATTATATACATACGTATATTACTTATTACACTTGCACAAACAAAAATTGTAGACACACGTCATCCACATCTAATCCGTTTCTAAAATGTTTCCCAGTTACAAGTAGGCTACCAAACTGAGTAGTCGTTATTTACGTTGGAACACGTGAAAATTAAACGGCTACAAAACTACAGGTAGGAAGTAATTTATTACCCTCACCAACAAATACGCAGGTGTAATCTGGAACAGTGATAAAGTAACAGATTAAACAAATTATGTACAGCCACTGTCACAGGTAGACTAATTATACTGTTTAATCTTTCTTATGCAAAGTATCAACACGATGGAGCTACTTATTTGCTTACCGAATAGAACAGTCATTGTTTGAGCTTGGAGTAAATATTGTAGTGAAAAGTTATGGCAAAATATTATTAATTGTGATTTAGTACGTGTTAGAATAGAAAAACTACTGAACCATTGACGAAAATAACGAACTCTTTAATTATAAACGTTGTTTTTATGCTAATATCAGGAGAAACAATTTTAAATAACCTTGTTAAGATGGAAATACATGTGATGAAGCGGCTGGCTGTATGCGCAGAAGCAGGGACGGCCAGTGCGCATGCGCTAACAGCGTTTAGGTCAGCGTAGCGAGTCAATCGGTAACAGTTTCGTCGCGTTGTCTAGTACACTACCGTTCCTAAAAACATTGTAGTGTTGACGCCCCGTGTTTATTTACGTGATAAGGAAACAATTACTTATTTTTACACTTAGAAGTGCATCCGAGTTGTTCTTCTAGTAGGAAATCAGTGACACAGAAATGTTCAGATTGGGTAGTAGAGTACTGGAAGCAGTCGCATCCCCCACCCCGCTACACATAGCATACCTCCTCCCTTCCACACACAATCGCCTGCCTGCGTGACCCGCTCCTTCACGTATATTTCTATCAGTAATATAAAAACAGTCGGTGAAACTCCATAATAGGATACAAAATTCCAAAAATACGATTTTTTCAAGTCCGATTTGGTTCAAATTTAGTACACAAGTCTCACGCAAGAGTTCGTTAGCCAAAAAAATCAAACACCCGTACAGGACACCGTGTTTTTTTTGACAGAAAGGAAGTTTTTTTTAGGTTTTCGTACTAAAATTGAACTTTTGGGGTTTAATCTAAAAAAAAAAAAATAAATAAATAAGGGCGATTATTCTGCACATTTTTTTTCTTTCAACTACCTTATAGCCAGTCTTGATCTTCCAAAATGAATCAGAACTTAAAATAGCATAAAAGTACCCCGTATTTTGTATCTCTCGAAACGAGTTTTTCCACTGCGAGCGAAGCGAAACAGTCCATAATCCGAGGCCGCAAGGTACGAGCAAGCGGAAGAAAGCAGCGTGTGAGCCGGGGCTTTAGGCTGATGAGGTGGAAACGAATTCTATTTATACATTTTGTACATGGAGGAAGCTATTCATGGTAGTCCCCATAACCAACCTATTCAATGGTATCGTGCGAACTGGCCACTTCCCTACTTCATGGAAAGGGGCTAAGGTCATCATGATCAAAAAGCCAAATAAATCGCCCCTCTTCCCGCAAAACTTCCGACCTATGTCACTTCTGTCTAGTCTTTCGAAAGTGTTTGAAAGACTAGTCAATGCCCAACTCACCCACCACCTCAAAGAGGTCATCAGGCCCGAGCAGTTTGGTTTTCGCAGCGAACACTCCACAACCCTACAACTCGTTAGAGTTATCAACTCACTCGCTGATGGTTTTAACAGAAACCATCACACTGGAAATCAGCAAAGCCTTCGACAAGGTATGGCACGATGAGCTCTTGTACAAGCTAGCCCATAGTCCCGTCCCGCCATGCTACGTCCACCTAATCAAATCGTACCTCGACAACAGATGGTTCCAGGTTTCCGTCGAAGGTACATTATCAACTCCAAAGCCTATCGAAGCCGGAGTTCCCCAAGGCTCAGTACTGTACCTTCTGTACACTAACGACATTCCAGTTCACCATCCAGTGACCCTAAGTCTTTTCGCTGACGACTCCATGTTTTACTATACAACCGCCAATGTGCACTACGGTGCAAAAATCATCCAACGTCAGCTTGATCTACTCGAACCCTGGCTTCGAAAGTGGAGAATTGCTGTTAACACAGACAAGACAGAAGCTATTCGATTCACCAATGCAATTACAACGCCTAAAACCACACTTCACCTTAAGGGGAGTTGAACGGTCCTATGCTACCTATGTTAAATTCATCAAATTTATGTACCTTTTTCTCAGGATAAGTTAGAGTTAGAGAGCTGAAATTTTTTGTAGTTATATTTGTGTATCTTTTCAAGCTACTGTGAACCAATTTTATAATTATGACCAATATTTTTATAATTATAATTTTTTTTATTACACAATAAAATCATTTAAAAAAAGTAGAGGTATTTTTAATTTTTATAGGCCATTTTACATTTAAATTAAATAATTGGTTCACTGTAGTTTCAGAACATAGTAAATTATCTTGTGTAAAAATTTCATTAGGATATCTTTAATAGTTTCTGAGATAAAGGTACATAAAGTTTAAAAAAACAAATTTTCGGGAAACAGTAAAAAACTAAAAACTTTGTGTACTATTCAAACTTACATGCATTTAAAATGCTCCTGGACTGTAAAAATCTTCTCCACCTTCATCTTCAACATTAGAAAAATCAGCTGATATTAATTATTGAACAAGTTTCAGGTGGTATCTAATTTGTTTCAGAACCAAATGTCCAGGTTTACTTTTTCGCAGTACAAAAGATGATAGAGAGTGTCAATTTATACTATACAGAATGTATGTAGTGCAACTTTTAAAAATTAAAAAAATATATTTGTAACCATGGTAACATTATGCAATTGGTATCCAATTGTTCAGAAAAATGCAGACTTTAAAATAATACAATAAAAAAAAAATGGCAAATTTTGACCTATAGTAGTGTTCAACTCCCCTTAACAAATCTCCCATAGCATGGAAAAATTAAATAAAATATCTAGGCGTCACTCTAGATCGAAAGCTAACTTTATCGCATCATGTTAGACTAGTCATTGGAAAAGCAATTGGAGCCCGCTCCAATCTTTATCCGGTGATTAGTCACAAAAGCTCACTCCCCCTTTCCATCAGGCTGGCAATGTACAAAATGTATCTTCGCCCCAGTGTCACCTATGCCGCCACAGCTTGATATTCTCTACTTAGCATCACCGACATGAAGAAGCTGGATTACTTCAAAAAAAAAAAAACATTTCGAATGTTAACCAACTCACCTTGGTTCGTTCGAAATACAACCATACATCAGGGTCTGAAAACCAAGACAATCCACGACTTCATCATCAAGCTAACTCAATCGTTAGCCACTCGAGCAGAATGCTCGAAGCACACACACCTGTCCGAAATCGTGACAGATCCCGCTCCCCCACAAGAACGCAGGAACAGACCACTGTGCCTTGTACATGACCCACCATGAAATGACTAAATTTCATTAGGTCATTTCATAAACAATTAAAACCCTAAAACAGTATAACACACTTAACATAGTCAGTACACTTACAATAAAGCCACTTACATCTCACACTACTGCAAACGTTTCAAAACGAAAGCAGTAAACAACACTTTGAGAGCTTAACTCTCGCCAAGTCCAAGGAGGAAGCTATTCACAGCCCTCTTGAGTAAACCAATCTCCCAAATAATTGTTTGAAACTACAAAACATATAAACTCAATTTTGGAAGTTAGCTCAACTCACGTCAACTGTTCAGCTGCGTGGTCGAGTTATTTATTTTGTACCTAATTTTAAATAACCTCCATTTTCAAACATTGGATTGTATTATTTTCCTGGTTTCAGGTTTTTAACTTTGAAAGTATGAAGGCAAGTTTCAACCCAATCGGTTACAATGTTCTGGAGTTAAAAATGTTTAGGGTTCAAAAAATTAATATTACCAAAACTAAGCGTTTCTGTACAGTTTTATACTGTTCATTTTTCTTTATTTAAACCCAAACAATGTATTACCGAAGGTAACAGTTTGGTTACAACATACTCTGTACATAGCGTAGTTAAGTTAGTATTGTGATTACATAATTTCAATTAGTCTATCTACACAACCCTAGTTTAATTTAATTTATATTTGTAGAAAGTCTACTTGAGAAGTTTTATAATTCTTTGACGTTTGTTACACAAGTTATTTATCATTTCTATAATTGTTAAACAAATATGTGTCATTTTTTATAGTTGCGTAAGAATTTCCTTACATTTTCCATCTCGATAAAACAAGCACTCGCATACGAGTTATTAATATTAATAAGTTATAAAACCGTATTTGCATGATTAAACGACGAATGACGTCATAAAAGAAATATCAACGCCAGAAACAATTCGCATAACTTATCCGGCGAACGTCAAAAACTCCCACGTTTAAAATATTGTTCCGCCATTTTATTAACACATAAATAACGTAACGAAGTCTCACGTGGCGTCGAGGAATTCCGTTCGAAAGGATGTCGTTGAATTAATAATACGCATTTGTCGCAATCGGATCAAAGATAGAATAAAGTCGATGTGATATTTCAGTAGGAGACAATTAGATTCCAGCTGACGGTATAATTAGAAGAAAGCCCGGAGGCGTCGGGCGAAATGACCACACAACATGCCCGTCACGTATGCTAATACGTTCGGTGTTATTTATATTACGAGAAGGCATTACATTCAAATGACTTAATTATTTTTGTACGTATTCGAGGTACGTTTGTGTCCCTAGCCGTTGTCTGGCATAAACATTATCGAGCCGGATTGTATTTCCAGCTGAGCGAAGTAAGCTGTAAGTCGTAGAGAAGAAGGGAGTTGTAAATCGATGGTCTTTGTATGGTGTAAGTTGGAAACCCTTTACATGGAGCTCCAACTGGTTGAGAGGGCCATGGCGTCCATCGCGGTCACGAGTCAAATATTAAACTTAAAACATATCTAAGAAAAAATAAATTAAAGATCCGATCTTTCAAGAGTCAATTTAAAATGGTCAATTCCGTGAATGCAGACAACCCTTAGGAGTGGAACATAGGCTCTGAGTTAACACATTAAGTGCTAGGTGCGGTGTATGTGATCCCGGGGGCTTGACAACCAACACCCACTCGTGTGAAAACTAAATCTTTTTATCCATCTAACTATCATCGAGGTCACTGCCCCTACGAGACCATCTCCATGTGGAAGGCCCAGTAATAAACCACATTGTGTGGAAGGCACTGGTTAATACCCAGTGGGGCTCCTTCCCCCGTAGTACTCGTGTCGGCAGGGATACCTCTGCCACGTTAGACGAGTCACTGTCAGGTACACTTTCGCGTAGCCCTACCTCACACCCTGCCGCAAGGATGCGCCCGTTACCCATGAATATGGGATTGGGTGGCCTCCTTAGCAGCTTTAAGGGCTGAACTCGTGAGGCATAGTTCTGCCGGGGCGTGCTCCTACGACCACCCAGAGCAGGCTTCCCTGTCAATGGCTGGTGCAGTGGCCTTCAACCAGGAAGCTGACCCCCCCTTGAAAGACGTAAGCTCTTCTCCAAGGAGCTAAACCCCCAGAGGAAGTCTTTACTGCAAGGAGGGCGAAAGGGTCCCTCCACTCGTAGTACTCGTGTCGGCAAGGTTACCCAAGCCACGTTGACGAGTCACCGTAGGGAGCACTTACGCCTTCGCTTACCTACCCCATTGACTCTACCAAATGTAGCGCCCGTTACTCACGTATATGGGATTAGGTGGCTAACCAATGGTATTGAAGGTGGTCACTATGGGGTCAGATGACTACCGCCTCATTGTCCGCGACTGCTTATTCGTTAGACCATGAGGCCTACTTATCTCGCAGTTGACCATTGCTGATCGTGCCACTATCCGCAAACTGTGGACGCGCCTGGTAGCACGAGGAGTGCATCTGGGAAGGTAACCCAGGGCCAGGTAGGAGTGGTACAGCTAATACGGGGGTTTTGCGTCTTCGCGGTACCCGAGTCATAAAACTCCCATACATACAGCACTCAAACTGCACGTCTACTGTCACCTTCTCTTAGGATGACTGTGCATACCCGTACCGAGTTGGGTGTGACCAGAACAGAGCGTGGCGTGACGTGACTGTGGTTTCAGGTTCCAGAACAAAAATCGCCGTGGGCATCACAGGACTGGGGTAGGGAAATGACCGTAGCACGATCCCGGGGTATACCCTTCTCAGAGTCCCGTCCGACAAACAAGATGTGGACAAAAATTCCATGGGCAGTAACAATACCTGGTAAATTGGCGAGACCGTAGTCTCTGTTTTAAGACAGCATCTATTTTAAGAACAATGGCTGCTTGTCTTAAACTGAAAAATGACAATTGAACTTTTATTGATTAAATTTGGAATAAAGATTGTGTGAGAACGAAATGGTGAATAAATGGAATACGCTTGGATTGGCTACGAAAATGTATCGTGTTTAAGAATTGAGCTTGGGTTTTTGGATACTTATGGTGGTTCGTAAACCAGACATAAGGGACGTTTTCTTCTGTCCTACGGAGGTGCAGGATCAGTGATGATTTGTTGGATGTGTGTGTACCGAGACCCTTCTCTGTTTGACTCTATTTGTTAATTTTATGATGAAGTCCTTGAGTGTGGGGATTTTGTGCCCTTGAGAGATGGTAACGTTCGATACGTACCACGGGGAGTTGGTGATCCAACGGAGAGTTTTGTTCTGGAAGGAGTCCAACTTTTCTTCCAAGAAACAGATAGTAGAGAATACCAAGCTTTAGCTGCGTACGTAAGTACTGGTCTGATGTAAGTTTTGTACATGGACAATCTTATAGAGGGCACTTGGCGTTTATGACTGGAATGAGTCTGCCACGGACAGATTTAGCCTTTGGCATAGTTTGCTTGACGTGATGGGACAGGTTTAATTTAGAGTCAAGCGTGATTCCAAGATACACAATTGTTATTCTTGTGGCAGAAGTTCAGCTTCGCTTGTACAGTCGTCTATCGGTTGCAGTAATGTAGCTTTTCTGTTTCTTCTACTTTGTTGTCAAAATGACCCTCGTAGTTTCTACTCTTAAATGATAGCAGACCTCTCTATCGGTCGCGGTACTACAGATTTCGCCTTGTTGCATTCATACTATGTCGGGTGTTGATACCGAAACCATTGATATGGTGTTGGCGTTTCTGCATCGTTTGAATATGATTGGTAATATACCGGGTGTCCCACATAAAATGTTACAGTAGCTAACTTTTGAACTATACATATTACTTAATAACTTTAATTAGAGAACCTTCCATTCTTTTCAATGAAGTTTAAAAATCCATTTTGTAAAACGTAAAAAAGTTCCAATATGGAGTCAAACTTTGAAATATATTATTTAACACCCTGTATTTTATGTTTTTTTTTCAGGTGTAAAACAAAATTTTTAAAATGTTTTATTCTCGGATATTTTTTACAATCTTTAGCCGTTCAGGAATTACAGTCATTTAAAGTACAGACAATTGTCTTGGGCCAAATTATTTTCATGGATGTAGCACCTCCAACACTTACACAATTTAAAAACTCACTGTTTGGAAGACCCTGTGCAGGGATTTGGCTTTCGAGATCTCCCTGCTTGAACCTTATGAACCTTTGTCTCTAGGATATTTATTGCTTAGATACAGAAACTGGTGGCATCAATAAAATTGTTGACGAAGTAATAGTCATCTTTGATAATTTGCTGCACATGCAGGAAAGGTTGATGCTTCTCCAAGAGCAAAATGGAATTTAAGACAGTGTGTAGGGATTTGGCCTCCGAGATCTCCTTGAACCTTTTAAGCTTCTACCTCTAAGGCTAACTAAAGGACAGAGGATTTTGATTAGAACCAAAACAAAATTAGGTTGGCTTAAGACCACACGATGGAAGTGATAATTTCTATGACCGATTTATATTTTTATCAGTATATTAGAGGAAAATAAAGGTCAACAAATTACACAAGTCAGTATATTGTCAAAAAATATTATATCATACATTGAAATTGCATAAAATTATAATATTATAATATAGTAATATTGTTATAATTATAATATTATTATGTAATTATATTATAATTACAATAAGTATGCGAAAAATAGTGGACATTACAATGTAAGCAGTATTTATTTAGTGACTAATGATTTTGAGTGAGGTATTAGTGTATGCGCTCTACATAGAATTCTAAGAATGAATTCAATATATAAGGGATAATTAATTATTATAATAATAATTATAATATTATAATAACGTATTATAATATAGTATGTATCTTCTATTCCCTCTCCACGCGCTTCCTTTTCTACATATACTATTAGCTGACAGGAGAATGTTCGCTATTGCAATAATATAGTTACCTACGGCAAATGTTACACCTTAAAGTATTTTAGCTGATTCTGTGTATATTTTGAGACACTGGTGGTTTTACCGCTTGCCTATGTGCTTTTACGCGATTTGTATTAGAAAAGAGCTTTTTTCTTTTTTCCCTCGTTTTTTGGTATTTGTTCTGGATGCGACCGAACTGCATCAGATGATTATGTACACTGTTCTGATAGGGTTGGAAGTTGAGAAATTTGGCGACCATCGTCTGAAACCTGGGGTTGGGAAGCTGACTGTATTTCCTCCACACTAATATCCATCGAGTTGTCAGGTAAAGAAGGTGTGAGAGGAATGAGAACATCAAAGTGGCCTCTCGTCAGTTCCCCAGTAAACCTTAACGTCCCTATTCCCTCATTCGGTTCGCCAAAACTCTCCCACAACAAATAACCATCTCCGTACACCTGAAATTCATAAAAAATATTTCGGATGCTGCTTGAATTTCACAGGAGGTTCCAAAAGTTACCGATTTGCTCATATCAGCGATATATATATATATATTTTTTTTTAAATAAATATCTCCTGTTACTTTTAAAGTATATGGTTTGAACCTGCGCCAATTGTTTGAAACATGACTAACAACTCTGGTCCTCATCTCAAACCCCAGTGAATCGTGTCATGTACAATTAAAGCCAAAGAGTAGGATAAGCATTGGCCATCTGACCTAGTAGAAACTACTCCATTAACGTGTATGACCTCCATTGTTGTAATATGAAGCTAAATTTTATATTTAAGTGATTAATAATAAGTTACAGTAAAATAAAACAATGTAAAATATTACTTTGTCAAAATGTACAAAATGTAAATTTTTTTCTAAACTTACTTCAGTTAGACAAAAATCAATCTTCTTTACAAAACTTAAAACGCACAAATAAAAAATAATAACTATAAGTATCCCTTACATATTGAATTATTCTTAGAATTATATATAGAGTGCATACACTAATACCTAACTCAAAATCATTAGTCACTAAATAAATAATGCTTACATTGTAATGGTCACTATTTTTCGCATACTTATTATAATATATTAATATTATAATAATTATAATAACGTATTATTATATACTATGTACCGTCTATTCTCGCTTCACACGCTTATTTGTCTACATATACCATGTATTGCCTATTCCCTCTTCACGCTCTGACTTGTGTCTACGCAAAAAGTTTGCGTGACGCCAGATTTCAGAAACATAGTCAAGCGAAAGTGCCCAACGAGTCAATAGAAGCTATCACTTCAAAAACTGACGGCATTAATGAAATTGTTTGAAGAAGTAGCAGCAATCCGTTTTGATAACTTGCTGCACATGCAGGAAAGGTTGATGCTTTTCCAGGAGCAGTGGACATCTTAAACGATGAGGCTACTCTTCAATGTGTAAAAATAACAAATCATAAATTATGTGTAGAAATTAAAATTGTTACTTTTGAAAGACCCTTTATATTAATTGACTGAATCTATGGTTGTTCGATTATCTAGTGAATCAACCAACGCGATCTAATTACGATAACATATATTTGAAATTGGTACGTCTATTTGCAACCAGTGCTCATCGATTCTAAGACTTGTTAGACGACTAGATAATAATCGCAATCAATCCCGCTACATGATCTGTAAGCCAAGTTGATATCTGCCTTATCCAGTTCATAAAATATCTCATTATCCGTATGCAAATAGCGAAGCCGGTATGGAAATGTAGAACAAACATGATTTAGCCTTTATACATCAGTCAAAGTGTTTACTGGAGATTTATCTGAAGGATAATGGAACTTCGCTGAGGAAGAGCGTGTTGAATCGACCAATTATGTTTTGTAAATAAGATGCACGACCCGACCACGCCTAAACACGTGTCCGCAGAACAAGTTATACTTTGTCAACGGTTAGATTGATAGTGTTGGAAAGTTGTCTTGTTGAAACTAACCGTGAATCAGAGAATGTAGAAGGATCTGTTGGATATCTAGCCTTAAGCTACTTTGTAGTACAACAATTATTGTGTCGTAAAGTTATTATTTTAAAGAAAATCCCACATAAAATAATGCTGAAAATAATTAAAAACTTAAAATTTATTGCACAATAAGTTATTTACAAAACAAAACTCATGAAACGTAAATAAATATCAGA
>JAGFPH010000670.1:118671-142745 GCA_018207615.1 Philaenus spumarius | reverse complement strand
CAGTAAATTAATTTTTAGTAAGCCCAGTTAATTAGATAATAGTAACTTACTCTAAACTGATTAATATTTAAACTCTTATAAGCACTAGTGAATGTGAGGAGCCTCTAAAGTTCAAAATGTTAGAGAAAAATTTGGTTTTCATTGTGATTTTTATCCATTATACTTCTACTGGATAATGGTAATAGGCCAGTCGGTAGGGGTAATTTTAGACCAAAAGTTCCAGTAATTTACAATACGGCTGATTTTTTTATAAATACATTAAAGTATGTAGATTAACACAAAATAAGTTTACCAGTCCATCAATTTCCCAAAGTCAAAAAAAAAAAAATCGAAAAACATTTTTTTTTTCGATATTCCTTAATATTTCGAGCTGGGATGAAGATAAATCAAAATAAAAAATACCACCGTGTAGGGAAAGTATTTTTCAATAAAAAAGGGCATATGTATTTCTTTCCTCCGAGCAATATGGTTTGTCTGGAAAAAATTCGATAATGCAAGTATGTATTTTGCAGCAGGGGAAATCACTAAAAGTTGAAATCACATTCATATATAAAGCGTTGGGTCATTCTAAATAGGCTGAACATTAATATACCGAATTGAAACTTGAGATAGGAGTTAAAATCTATATTTTAAACATTTATGCTGTGTCTCAGCTCGTTATTTTGGAAATGATCCGATCCATAGCCACTTGACTTATCAATGGGTTTCTCGATTTTTTTCTCGATTTTAGGAGTACCGGACCCACGAACTAATTTCAATCTATTCCAGTTTCGTCAATTTTTGGAATATAAACATCAAATTTGTTTTACAAGTTGAATACACCAGTATAAATATTCTTAGTAAGTATGAACGATTTTGTTCATGTTATTTTCAAAAACGAGGCGCTTGAAAATAGTCTTCTGTTTTACGAATCTCGTTTTAACTATAACTATTCAACGACTCTATTTTTGACATTTTTCATCAGTGGGTAGCTAATAAACTGAAGTTTTACTTTAAAAGCTGATTGTTGGAACATTGTTCTTCTTTTTATTGATGTAAAAGTGGTTAATAATAGCGTTGAGAAAGCTTTTTGCGTGCTTGAACTAGAGAAAACACGTTTTGAAGAAGATGGATTCATTGACCGACTAATCTTTGGGGACGAATCAAAGTTTCACATCAGTGGAAATGTTAACAAACACAACCTGCGTATCTGGGAAACGCAAAATCCTAGAGTATTTGTTGAACATGAAAGGACGAACCTAAGATAAACGTGTTTTGTGCTGTATCAAAACAAAAGATATACGGGCCTCTCTTCCTTCAAGAAAGTACGATCAGAGGCACATCCTACTTGGACATGGTGAGTGAATGGCTTATCACTCGACTAGAGGAAGACAGAAATGAGTACGTATTGGTTCAAGATGGAGCTCCACCACATTGGCACCATGATGTTGGTACCTCGATTAGCAATTATCAGGCGCTGGATTGGTCGTGCAACTGACGACAATGCGTTGGCCACTTCGCAGTCCAGACTTGACCCTATGAGATTTCTTTCTGTGGGGTTATGTTAAAGATCAAGTTTTTATTCCCCTATTACCATTGAGCCTCTTGGAATTAAGACAACGCATAAGAAGAGCTATAGAGCGTGTTGACGTCAATAGAATTAACAGAGTCTGGTCACAACTTGGCTATCGAATTGATATCTGCCATGTATCCCGTGCGGCTCATATAGAAAATCTATAACATTGTTAAACAAAATTTTAAAAGTCCTCTTTTTAATGTTACTATTAATTTTTTTCTGTTGATAAAACCCGTTTTTTCTATGTTCATTTAAAAGTGTCCATTTCTTTTTGAACGATCCTGTATATAGAGACTAAGTGTAAAATGATTAAAATTGTCACTTTTATCTGCAGCACGAACTCGGCCTAGAGTTGTTTATTCCAACGTCTCACAATATAACAGGGTGTTGCGAATGACTGCGAATAAACATAGCAACAACGCAATCACAATAAATTACAAATCATTTCGAGCGTACTTTTATTGCCAACTTCAATGTTGTTGGCATTTCACTCGCGACAGTCCGTCATAAATCATGGCGGAAGTAATTAAGCCGAGATGGATATGTTTGATTTGATAAAGCTCTAATTGAGCAATAAAAAGAAATTAATACACACCGACTTGGCCTTCCATGTTCGGCCGGCGGAAATTAGTCGGTAGGCTACGGGTCAAGTATCTGGGATTTATAGCGACTAGCATGAATTAATACGGACGTGATTTGTATATATGTGTTACTGCTGTCGTAATGTCGTAAACTGTGCTGTGCTGTCCCTAAGTGGGACATAACCTCAATGTATGCAACGACCGCTGACTGCATTCGTTTGTGTGTTTATAACTGTGTAGTTAGACACAATCATTGGGTCGATTTATTTCAAAACAAATATGGATGCTTTTAAAAATAGGGTATTAGGAACTCTGTACCAATAGTTTTACTTATTGTTTTCGGACCAAATACAATTATTTTCAACTATACCTCGCGCAAAGATTCGTGGCGGCTGAGAGCTTAGGCTCCTTTTAATCACCGCGGCAGGTCGCAGCGGTCCATCGCTGCGGCCGATCGATGTCCCAAATTTGCGCGCGGCAAGTCGCTGCGATCGATCGGTGTCGCGTGGAGGAGGTAAAAGTTCTGCCAACCACATTCGGCAATCACTCAGCGAATATGCACACGAACACTAAATCCCTGACCGTACACATAATGGATCCGTGTGTTTTGGCGTATGCATATTTACGCTTGCAGTCAAAAAAGCGATGTAAGAGGCATTGGAAAGTGCATCCCATAAATCAAGCCAAATAACAAGGCCAAGTGTCGTGACGTTCGAGGTGGCTTGGGTTGGCAACAATGCGATAGCGGGAGCGGTCTGCCGCGTGGAATAAACGGTCCTATACAATCCCAATGCATATAGGAACCGCTCTCTGCCAGCGATTTCTAAGTGCAGGCGACTGAATTTACAAAACGCTGCGACACACCGCTACTTCTGAGACCGCTCCTTTTTGAATAAAATTACCTACTTAGGGCAATGCACTTACAAAATTGCGGCGACAGGCCGCTGCGACCTGCCGAGGTGAATAAAAGGAGCCTTAGGATGGTCCCCTAATTAGCCCTCGCTCGGCCGCTCCGGGTTTTGGTCATGAGTCACCTACTGGGCTCAAGGCACAGTCGGTACATTTTTTTACATTTCGCCATATAGTGTAAAAATAACGTCATTTTTGTAATCTGCATCAAATAACAAGAACATTAAGTCCAAACACTCTATATAATTGCGATGCTATGAAGTATTCACTTTGTTTTAAAATATTAGACGGTTTACAAAACAAGATTAAGAATATTTAGTAACTAAAGCTATTAACAATTTTACGTTGAAAGTGTTTTTCGGATATGCATAAGCTGAAGTCGACGCTGTTACCTAATAAATTTACTAATTTACTATTTATTACTAATTTACTAAATTTAGTATTTTAACAAAATGAGCACTAATCAAGCCACATATATATCTGATAAAGGACACATAATAAATAATCAGTTAATATACAATTGACTAGTAAATATTAAGCCCCCTTGAAAAATAACAGACAGATTAATTAGATACTTATCATTTACAAAACAACAGACTTTATCTAGGCCTATTTAACTATGCTGAAGGAATTTTTAACTGGTAAATGTGTACAATTATAAGGATAAAAAACTGAAGGCTTATTTGTAAACAGTTTGCATTTATATACATTATTGAAAAAAACACACAATTTTAATAAATTGTGTGTTTTTTCATTAAAGTGGAGTTCTACCAAAATCAACCTTCGGTCATTAGTGTAAGACGTCTATATACATTACTAGCTGCCCGATCCGGCTTTGCACGGATGGACAAATCAAAGTTAAATGTATATTAACAAAAACTATATCAATAAATATATTATACTATGTATTTCTAATACGGATTTTTAGTAACTTTGACCTCCCCAAACTCCCTCTACATTTTCTATTTTTTTGAAAACCTTTCTTAGCGAGCACCCAGTGCCCTAGAGGAAGCTGCATACCAAATTTTATTCCAATCCGTTCGGTGGTTTTTGAGATTTCGTGATGAGTGAGTTAGTGAATGGTATTTGGATTTTATATAATATAGATTACATATAAAAATTAAGATAACAATATTATCTTTTAATTACTTTCTATTTCATATTGATATATCAAATGATTTAGAAGTTATTAATATTATAATGAAGAAATTAAAAATGGAATATTATGTTTATACGATATACCAAGATTTACGAATGTTTCCGAAGTTGAATGTATTGATCTGAAGTGAATGTATTGACGACAAAAGATTGTATTTATATTCAATTTAAACCCTCAAATATAAGGTAACCATGTCTAGCGAAACAATTATTTAACTCCGTAGGTTCTTATGATATTTCAATAATTCTAATTTAAATACCTAATTTCATTATCACTATTGTACATACTGCATTTTTTTGCAAATTTGTTTTTATCTGAGTCATCTTTAAATAATGTATGCTGAGACATTTTTTTGCTTCCGCCTCAGACCTTTCGAGAGATGCCTCACACAACTCCCCAAAAAATTATTAAATTAAAAATTGTTATGTTAAGTATAGCCCGTTTCCTTTACCATTTTGGCCTTATTGAGTCTCTTAACTGACTTTTAATTGTGAAAATACAAAAATAAAAACGAACAGTTGAACAGATTTTCTTGAATCATAGCTAAGAACACTCTCGATCAAGCCACCTTTCAAACAAAAATAAACAAAATCAAAATCGCTTCATCCGTTTGTGAGCTACGATGCCACAGACAGATGCACACGTTAAACTTACAACACCTCTTGTTTTCATCCGGGGTTAAAACAATGTAATCGCATAATATAGTACTCGGATAATTTTAAACTGTATTTATAGTCCAGTCGGTGCAGGTTACAACAACCACATTAAAGTATTTAGATTAACATAAAAAAAGTTTACCAGACCATCGATTTGCCAAAGTCAAAAAATCGAAAAACATTTTTTTCGATTATCCTTAATATTTTGAGCTGGGATGAAGATAAAGAAAAATAAAAAATACCACCGTGTAGGGAAAGTATTTTTCAATAAAAAAGGTCATATGTATTTCTTTCCTCCGAGCAATGGTTTGTCTGGAAAAAATCGATAATGCAGGTATGTATTTTGCAGCAGGGGAATCCCTAAAAGTTGAAATCTCATTCATATATGAAGCGTTGGCTCATTCTAAATTGGCTGAATTTTAATATATCGAATTGAAACTTGACATAGGAGTTAAAATATATATTTTAAACATTTATGCTGAGTCTCAGCTTGTTATTTTGAAAATGACCCGATCTAGAGCCACTTGACTTATCAATGGGTTACTCGATTTTAGGAGTACCGGACCCACGAACTAATATCAATCTATTCCAGTTTCGTCAATTTTTGGAATATCAACATAAAATTTGTTTTACAAGTTGAACATATAGATTCAAACAAGATCAAGGAGTATAAACCTTTTTTATTATTTACTTTTAAAAGCACAAATAACTTAAAAAAGTATAATTGTAGACCTTTTTAGATTTTTCATCAAAACGCTTGAGTTAATCGGCTGCAGATTAGTCAATTTTTTAAATATAGTTTTTAAAATAAGTATAGCAAAAAACAATTGTGTTTGTAACTTCTGTGCCAATTTTTAAATCGATATGTTCAAAAATGTCAAAAATGGTGTCGTTGAATCCAAAAGTGTTATAGTTAATCGAGATAAGTAAAACAGAAGACTATTTTCAAGCGCCTCGTTTTTAAAAATAACAACAACAAAATCGTTCATACTTACTAAGAATATTTATACGGGTGTATTCAACTTGTAAAACAATTTTGATGTTGATATTCCAAAAATTGACGAAACTGGAATGGATTAAAATTAGTTCGTGGGTCCGGTACTTCTAAAATCGATAATCGAAATCGACTCCTAGATCGGGTCATTTTCAAGATAACAAGCTGAGACTCAGCATAAATGTTTAAAATATATATTTTAACTCCTATGTCAAGTTTCAATTCGATATATTTAAAATTCAGCCAATTAAGAATGAGCCAACGCTTCATATATGAATGAGATATCAACTTTTAGTGATTTCCATTGCTGCAAAATACATACCTGCATTATCGATTTTTTTCCAGACAAACCATTGCTAGGACGAAATAAATACATAAGACCTTTTTTATTTCAAAATACCTCCCTTAGCCTACACGGTGGTTTTTTATTTTTCTCTATCTTCATCCCAGCTCAAAATATTAAGGATAATCGAAAAAGAATTATAATCGATTTTTTTTCGACTTTGGAAAATCGATAGACTGGTAAACTTTTTTTTATGTTAATCTACATAATTTAAGGTACTTCAGCCGTATTGCAAATTACTGGTAGTTTTAACCTATACCGACTGGGCTATGATTCTTCGTTAATGACGCTAGACTTGTTCTAGATACGAATTACAGTCCGAAGGTACAATTCATGAAAAAATGTTGGTAAGGAGTAGGCAAGTGAAAAAAGGTTGAGAACCGCTGCTCTAGCCTAGATGTGTTTAGACGAGCATCAAGAAGAATTTGTCATCTTCTTGTTCGTAAGGTTTGAACTTCAGAAAAATGCGAACATGAAAATGACTCCGCAATTAATATCACAGACGACGCTCGTTTCGCGAGTCAGCTGCGTTGGAAGTTTATAACAAGCTTAGATCCAATAAAAACTCTCGCATTGACAACACTCGTCATCACTTTCACGAATTTTCACAACATTTCCCCCCGATAGAAACGTCTCGCATGTTATAACATTTTTAATTAAAATTATATTTATAGGTCTAGCAGAAGCAGGTGACATCGACGCTGGGGTAGAACAGATGCTCAGAGGTGCAGCTCGCGTCACCTGCGCGGTCACCTCCGCCATTATTACACATGGAAATATACTCCAAGATACTCATTAACCACCACAAGTACTTTTGCCTCGAAGGAATCGTCGACCAAATTAGCTTATTTATCTGATACATATGTATCATTAATTTAAATTTTAGTAGCTATGTAATTATTTAATACTTTCAAGTCGGGAAGCTAATTGATATGCATTACACTAAAGCATTACATCGGGCTTCCTGTAACCCCATACTGGGAGACAAATTTCGTATACAATTAGTCGGGCATCGAAAGACTCGTGTGTTCCGACCTTGTCCGACAAAACGAATGGCACCTGCGATCCTGTTATCGGGTTTTGTCTCTATAAATATCCTTGGCTTTTTTAATTATAAAACGGGTATCTCGAATTGGATCCGTCTAAGGTAAATTAATTATGTGGCAGTAGCTACAAAGTACATCGATTCGAACCGTCCTTTCTGGCTCTTTCTACACCATCAGAAGTATAATAATATTAAATAATAATGCGTACTGCATGCAAAACTAAAATACAATTTACAGAAAATTATTCAAAATATAACTTAACCTCTTGAGGACCAAGATGTGTTAAAATTTGAAAAAATAATATCTTTATTTATTTTTGTGATTATCTAAGGTTGTTTAATAAAAAATGATATTTTTTAAAATCTATATATATATACAGAGTGTATCAGGAAGAAACGGAAAGAATTGCAGGACTTGTTCTACTGGTGAAAATAATGAAAAAAGTTCATATAAACATAGGTCCGCAAACGCTTCGTTTTCCAGATATCCGCCATTTTGTTTTTTGAACAAAATAATTCATATCTAGAGAACGGTTTGACTGATTGAGTTCAAACTTGGCATGAAGTTTAACCTAACAGTGATATACCTCAAAAAAAATAAACGATTAAACCCAATAATGAGTTTCAAAATGTCGGCTGTTTGAAAATTTCAAGCCTAATTTACTCCAAAACCGTACATTGTAACGAAAATTGTCAAGACATCTTTTTTGTAGCCCTTTTGATTTCCTATCGGATAGTGTAACTGTCAAAACAATCGGATAAAGGTTAATAGTTAAGTTATGTGTACTAATTGGTTTGTTCAACCCGGCATCCTATACCAACACAGTAAATACTACAACATTGTATGGACATTTGTTGTCATTACCTTTTAACTTAGCTATTATCCTTCATCCGATTGTTTTGACAGTTAGACCATCCGATAGGGAATCAAAAGGGCTACAAAAAAGGTGTCTTGACATTTTTCGTTAAAATGTACAGTTTTGGAGTAATTTAGGTTTGAAATTGTCAAACCGCCGCCATTTTGAAAAGCATGATTGGATTTAATCGTTTATTTTTCTTGAGGTATATCACTGTTAGGTTAAACTTCATGCCAAGTTTGAACTCAATCAGTCGAACCATTCTCTAGATATGAATTATTTTGTTCAAAAAACAAAATGGCGGATATCTGGAAAACGAAGCGTTTGCGGACCTATGTTTATATGAACTTTTTTCATTATTTTCATCAGTAGAACACGTCCTGCAATTCTTTCCGTTTCTTCCTGATACATCCTGTATATAAGCGAAATACCACTCACTCACTCACTCATCACGATTTCTCAAAACTACCGAACGGATTGAAATGAAATTTGGTATGTAGCTTCCTCTAGAGCCATAGGTGCTCACTAAGAAAGGGTTTGAAAAAATTCGAAATTTTAGAGGGGGTTTGGGGGTGATCAAAGTTATTAAAAACCTATTTCTTCAAAACTACCGAACGGATTGGAATGAAATTTGGTATGTAGCTTCCTCTCGCGCCATAAGTGTTCACTAAAAAAGGGTTTAAAAAAATTGGAAATTTTAGGGGGATTTGAGGGGTAAAAATTACTAAATCACGATTTCTCCAAAATTACCGAACAGATTGGAATGAAATTTGGTATGTAGCTTCTTCTAGGGCCATAGGCGCTCGCTAAGAAAGGGTTTCAAAAAATTCGAAATTTTAGGGGGGGGGTTAAAGTTATTAAATCACGTTTTCTTCAAAACTACCGAACGGATTGGAATGAAATTTGGTATGCAGCTTCCTCTAGGGCCATAGGTGCTCACTAAGAAAGGGTATACAAAATTTCGAAATTTTGGGAGGAATTTGGGGGGATCAAAGTTACTAAAATCATAATTTCAGATCTTTTATTATTATGATAATAGTGCTTTTATTATTTAAGATCTATATATATAAAAGCCAAATACCACTCACTGACTGAACACTTAAAAAGAATACAATTACGTTAAAAAGACTGAAAATACCAACCACCACGGGCAACGCCGTACGGGTCAGCTTGTTACATATATACTTTTCACACATTGTACTGTCCCCTATAACAGGACCATAGTTTTTCTTCCTAGTACTTCAGACCTCAGTACCGTCAGACATCAATGGCTACTTTGTGGATTGTTGTAATAATAAAAACAGATCTTGGACAATATAATTAAAGGTCATCAAAATTGTACATATGTTTTACAAATGTGATAGTAAATAATTCAAAAATTAAATTAAAAATTATAAAAGTGAAGTTTAAATAGAATGTATCATCGGAAGAGTCTTTTCCTGGTCATGATAATATAGCAATACTTCGTCAGGGACGTTCCTACAACAAATTATTGGGGGGGGGGGGGTTCTAAAATTTCCAATCTAAAGGTTCCAAACGCGCAGAAGGGGGCTCTGGGTTATCTTGTGTGGAATAAATCCCAGTGGAGATGGGGACCTGGAAGCTCACCCTCGGATTTTTTTTTAAATTGCCTTCTTTTAAGTAGGGTTTTTAACACTGCAGGTGTTATATTGAATACTTTAAGAGTTTTTAATATTTTAAAAGAATTTTAACATGTTTATCACATTTTTGAAAAAACATTCCCCATATCTTCCCAGCCATTTTCTTTTCCCCAATATTTGCCGCAAGCTTAAAAATGTCTCCATTTTTTGAAAACCCCAATCTGGCAACACTGGTCTGGCCCCTGGAGCGGTGCATGGGACTTCAGTGACAGTCAGTTTTGCCACAATAACAAGGGTTGGAACTAAATATCCCTTAACATCGTTCAAAAGAAGACGATGCTTTTATTTAGTACAGAAACATTTGGGGTTTGCCCAACATATTTGGATTGGAAATTATAACTTGCTTGTTATTTGTGAGTGTTGGCAATTCACAACAAAAACTTTCGAAACCCAAACCCAAAGTTGGAGTTTTTGATTGTTTTTGCATGCAATTTAATCGAAAAATAAAAGTTCAAACTTTTTTCAAAATTTAAAATGTCCCACCTTTTTGGGTATTAAGATTATTAGCTTCCTCCCTGTACTTCGTGAAACTTTGTAAAGCAGTTAATTTTTAATTCAAACAAATAAACACTTTGCAGAGGCTTACACCAAGTTGGTGTAAGGGGTGTAACTGAATTTTCCGTTTAGCGCAGACCTTTTACATCTTCTCCTCTTTTGGTCAAATGTCACGCAGTGGATCCCTTTGCTGTTTGACCGTATATCTGTAGGCACTGAAAAGTCACTTGATTTTCTCCTCTAAAAAATATGGCTTGACGAGGCACTTGATGAGTTCAAATCGCGAAACCTCTTTCTATGTTTTCGATTTTGCATAGCAATCGGACCGTTATCAACTTATACAACTAAACAAAGAAAACACAAATTGTAAACCTTTCCGAGACAATTGTACCGAGAAAACGTAGGTACTTAATTTAGGCTTACTTAGCATATTTTGAAGCTACCCTCGTTAAAAAAGGAAACGTAAATGTTACTTATTAAACTTCGTTTATTAGAAAAAATGCGCTGTGAAAACTTTTAACGTTAACAACATAAAAATTACGAAATTTATCACAAAAGGTAGAATCTGATAAAAACTTAGACAAAATTTAGTGCGAAATGTATAGGCACAACAGATATACTAAATACTAATTTAAAATATACTTTAAAAGAAAATTTACAAAGCAACACACCCTCTCATACATCCACACACGATAGTCCCAAAATATCGTCCACATGTTAAGTTGTAATATTGGAAACGCTCGCAGTATCGTCTTAAACGTGTTACCAGTGCCTCAAATACATCAAAAAAGTTTTTAAAATTTGTACACATTTTAATATATTCAGGTGTATTGTTAAAAAGTTTCGGGGAGATGAATTGATAAAATTTCGTAAAAAAAGTCTTACTTTGCTATGGAACAGAATGTTGTTCACCACTCCTACGTCTCATTCTATCTAGGTCATGTACTAATGTTGTATTTCCACTCCGTATGAAAAACATCTTTACTACCTTTATTTTCCCTCCTAAAATATTTGTAACAATAGCTAACTTTTGAACTATAAATATGGCAGAGTACTTTAAATTGAGGAACTTCCTTTCTTTTCAATGAAGTTTAAAAATCCATTTTGTAAAATGTAAAAAATTACCGCCATGTTCCAATATGGCGGCCAACTTTATTGCAAAACACCCTGTATTTTATGGTTTTTTAAAATAAAAATTTCATGTTTGATAGGCCTGCAAATAATAATAATAATGCTTTCCTCTTAAAATATTACTATAGCTAACTTTTGAACTGTTGGCGATACAAATAAGTTAAATGGGGAAAAGTGCCAAATTCAATAAAATTAGGGATTACAAAATTAAAAAAAATAAAAGCCCTATGTTTAATAAAACTTGTCACTTTTTTCAAAATTGATTTCTAGTTTACAAGATACCAATGGTGGACCATTTAAAAAAGAACACGCTATATAATTCTTTAAGATTTTTAAAGTCCCGCTTTTCTCTCCTTTCGTTAACCATACGTGAACCCTAATTCTAGGAGGGGGGGGGGCATTCACAATTAGTTTTTCGTAAGGGTTAAAGAACAACGCTGGTCAGAACAGCTTGTCTTCCCCCCCGCCCAAGTTTGTTTTAACTTAATTACACTTTTATCTGATGGTCACAAATTTGTTCTCTCAAAATCCTTTTAACCTCTGACACCTCCTTCCCGTACTTGTAATTAAATGTCTCCTGGAAAGCGGAAGTCGGTTGAACGGATGCAGTTTGATTGATGACGGGCGACAGCTGGATCAGATACAGTTCGGCTACTTGCTCGGGACGGTTCTAATTACGGAACTGGTATTTCAATTTTGCGTACGAGTCGTTACCGAAGTGAAGGCCGTCGGTCGATTTCCGACCGAGCGATCTAGTTACTTCCAAATAATTCGGTTGCACTTTCTTCTCTGAATGTCTTGGCTGTCGTAATGACGGTAGGCAAACGTACAGCCTGCAACAGCGATCAAATGAATCGGACTCTTTTTGTTTGCAACTGGACTCCACCATTTCCCACTAATCTAGGGAAAATGTGTTTTCGAATTCCAGTGTTTTTAGAGAACAATACTTTTGTAATAAAGTCGATTTTTAGCGAATTTCCATAGGAAAGATGAGTTATTGACCTTGTAGTGAGACCTAAGTTTGGAAATAGTAAATCAGCAACGATCATGGTTCCCAGAACACATTTTGGGGTGTCATTAAACGTTATCTATACTAATATTATAAAGAGGTAAAGTTTGTTTGTATGTAGTTGGTAATCTTTGGAACTACTGAACCGATTGAAAAAATGGTTGTACTAATAAAAAAACTACACTATCCCTGAACACACATAGGCTATAATTAATTTTGATAAACACCTTTTTTATTTCAATATTTGTAAATTTAGTCGGAAAAAATCTTAGGTTATTCCTAAACTGGCAAATCATCACACGGATTTACATTTATTACCATAGCAACCAATTGAATAAAATAACAGATAAAACAGCTGTTTGCACCAATATTTCCATTAACAGCTGATTTCAAACTTTAAAAAAATAATTATTTAAATTTCTAACTTTTAGGTTAGGTTTTTATTAAAGTGTAGACCTGAGCCTTGCTGGTTCTTTTAACATTTATTATAACTGCTGCTATAAAATATACGAAATAAATTCATTTGAACATTTACCATTATTTACCATCTTAGCTTTGGGGTTATTACTGATAATATTATAAAGAGGTAAAATTTGTTTGTTTGTATGTAGGGGCTAATCTCAGGAACTACTGAATCGATTGAAAAAATAGTACAAAGCTACACTATCCTTGAGTAACATTGGCTGGAAGTAATTTTGATTAAGGGTTAAAACAATAAATATTAAATGTTATACTTTCCTTAAAGCTAGAGAGCTGAAAGTTTGTGCATGTACGTCTTACAAGATACATAGAAAAAGGAAACTAGATTTACATTTTGTCGCGTGCTGCTAAGGGGTGAAAATGTAACAACAACCCCTAAAACAATACGAATTAATTGTTATACTAGTGGACCCGGCAATGCTTCGCTATTGCTTGATTTACCTAACCTAAATTTATATTCAGTTTTTGATCCAAATCAGTTGTTGATCAAAATCAGCTGTTGATCAAAATCAGCTGTTTTAAGCTTTTCATACGAACAGCTGTTTTTTGTGCCCCTGATAAAATCAAAAGAAATCTTTCTTCTTCTTCCTTAAGATTGACCTTCCATAAGATTAACATTGAAACTTTGAGGGCCACTGGGGCGTATCCCTGAGGACCGATGTAAATTATAATGGGATTCTGCTCATCTACAGGACACTACCTTTCTAACGGTATGCGCGAATTTCTCCTACGATGGGAATTTCTACACAAGCTGAGAAAAAAGGACGACAAGTTTTGTGCTTGCCTATTAATATATAGATTCTACTTAAAGTTAGTGAGCTGAAATTTTGTACATTTATTTCTTACAACATACATAAAGAAATTATTATAGGTTGACATTTTGTCGCTTGCTGCTAAGGGGTGAAAATGTAGTAGTTATTCTTTCCTCAAAGCTACAGAACCCTTAATAAATTAATCCTTATTAAGAATTTTAAAAATAAAAAACCGTTATGTTACATCCTAATAAATAAGACATATTAGAGTTTAATAGTAGGGCCTATTTATATAAAATAACCTGTTTGGTCGCGAGGGTTGGCGAGGGAAGCGAACAGTGGGCGGAGAACTATAGTATGTATATGTGTATATATGTGTTCGCAATCTAACGGCCCCATTTTAAATTCGATTTGGTCCTAATTTTTGGTACACACGTTGGTTTTTCAAATCCCTCAGACGAGTTCGTTAGCAAACAAATAGAAGAACTGGAAGGAACATTATTTTGAGAGTTTTCGTACTAGAATGAAACTTTTCTTTGGTTTTATCTAAAAAAAATAAGTTCAGGGTATTATTCTGCACATTTTGTTTTTTTTGACACGACCTTATAGCTCTCTTGTACGTAAAATACCGCAAAAGCACTCGGTTCAAATCCCATGAGAGTTTTTATCGTTAAACCGGGTTTGTAAACTGCGAGCGAAGCGAATCAGTCAATAACCTGAGGCCGCAATGTCGAGGTGCACTGTCAAGTATTTTCCGCTGGAAGTGGAACGAAGGAGCGCATTAGTCCTGGACAGTATTTTGCTGAAAACTATTTAACAATCAATCCATGTAAAACTAAGTACATAAACTTCAGTAGAAAGCATAGCTCAAATCTGACACCAAGTGTCATGCTAGGTGATAGTATACTTGAAGAAGTGCAATCAATAAAATTTGTGGGTCTTCTAATTGATGACAAGTTGAACTGGAATGACCACATTAGCAATATCAGTGCAAAAATTAGCTCAGGTATATTTGTACTGAGAAGTTTGAAGCCGTACTGTGGTAGATCGATACTTTTAACAGCCTATTATGGGCTAGTGTATCATTATTTGAACGATGGAGTTCTTATTTGGGGAAACTCATCAGTTCAGAACATGAAAAAAGCGTTTTTCTTGCAAAAAAGGGCCATAAGGATTATTGCAGGACTACATAAAAGACAAAGTTGTAAAAACTATTTCAAGAATTATGGAATACTTACAATTCCATGTATTTACATACTTGAAGTGTTGCTTCTTTTTAAATTCAAGTGTGATCATATCCAAAATATTAATATACACAACTACAGCACCAGACAAGCTTGTGGGTATCGTGCCAGACAGCACAGGTTAAATTTATACAGTAAACTTCCCTCACAAGCTGGTGCAAAGTTCATGAATAAGCTTCCTAAAAGCATTCAAAATTCCCCAAACTACAGGATTTTTAAAAACAGTCTTAGACAGTTTCTATTGTCTGGATCCTTTTACTCGGTGGATGAGTTTCTGCATCATGATACTCTTTTGTGATAGATGTGATCTCTTATTTTTTTTTTTTGTGCATTGCGTTATTGTATTGTTTCATTTTAACCGTGTGTGTGTGTGTTTATACTTTATTTCAATTTCTTTAAATTTAAGTATGGATTTTAGAATAAAATTATATGTATTTTTGCAATTTACTTGTAGGATATCTTTGTTGTTTTATTTATTCTGTTTTTAGTGAGAAATGCATTTTATGGCTGATCTCATATACTTTAGAACAATTATGCAGATATAATTATAGATTTTTTTTCATATATAAATTTTAAACCATTGAGGTTTCCTAAAGTATTTGTGTGTAAGGGTATTGTGATATATATTTACTGATTTTTGTAATGTAGGCTTATCACTAGGTGCCCCTATATTATATTATTTACTGTGAATTGATACTTGACTTGTCCTATACAATATGTAAAATTTGTCAAAAGGATAAATAAATTGAAATTGAATTGAAATTTAATATATATATCCGCCATTTTGTTTCCGGGGAATTGTTCTATGGGTCGAAATAAGAAAAAAGTTCAGTAAACACAGGCCCCAAAACGCTTCGTTTTCTAGATATCCGCCATTTTGTTTTTTGTACAAAATAGTTCTTATCCAGAGAACGGTTTAACTGATTGAGTACAAACTTGGCGTGAAGTTTAACCTGACAATGATATATCTCAAGAAAAATAAGCAATTTAATCCAATCATGAGTTTCAAAATGGCGGCTTTTAAAAATTTCAAACCTAAATTACTAAAAACCGTACATTTAAAAAAAATGTCAAGATACCTTTTTTGTAGCCCTTTTGACTCCATATAGGATGGTGTAACTGTCAAAACTATCGGATGAAGGATAATAGTTAAGTTATGTGTAATAATTGGTTTGTTCAACCCGGCATACTATACCAACACAGTAAATACTACAATATTGTATGTACATTTGCTGTCATTATCTTTATTTCACTAATGACAGTTAATTAACTTAAATTTCAAACCTAAATTACACAAAAACCGCACATTTTAACAAAAAATGTCAAGACACTTTTTTTGTAGCCCGTTTGATTCCCTATTGAATGGTGTAACTGTAAAAACAAACGGACGAAGTATAATAGCTACTGCAAGTTAAAGATAATGACAGCACATGTACATACAATATCGCTGTGTTTACTGTGTTTGTATAGGATGCCTGGTTGAACAAACCAATTATTACACATAACTTAACTATTAATCCTTCATCCGATCGTTTTCGCAGTTACACCATCCGATAGGGAATCAAAAGGGCTACAAAAAAGGGGTTTTGGCATTTGTTTGTTAAAATGTACGGTTTTTGAGTAATTTGGGTTTGACATTTTCAAAAAGCCGCCATTTTTAAACGCATAATTGGATTTAATCGGTGATTTTCCTTGATATATATCATTGTTAGGTTAAACTTCATGCCATGCTTGAACTCAATTAGTCGAACCATACTCTAGATATGAACTATTTTGTACAAAAAACAAAAAGGCGGATATCTGGAAAACTAAGCGTTTTTGGGCCTATGTTTATATGAACATTTTTTTTTCTTATTTTGGTCCAAGGAATAATATCCTGAATGAAGTTGGGGTACAGCGTTTTTTTACATCCTGTATACTGTTACAATATATTGTGTATCGTGCCAATGCAATATTCTAAAACAACGAAGCGAAATCCATTCTGCCACGTATTCCAAATAATATATGGTAATTTCCGAATCCTTTGCACAATACCGCCTAAAAAGATGTTTGTTTTGCAGTAGGCCTGCGCGCATGAAATTATCTGCCCACTTTGCTTAAAACACAATGAAAGTTTGAATTTCGCCCGTTATTTAATTAATATAAACATGAGCTTTTATTGTGCGTTCCACAATAACCATTGTTATTGCGCATGCGTGGTGCTGGCACTTAGATGACATATCTCGTTGATCGCCGGATTCACCCCAAGTTAGCCGTCTTTCGGATTTAATTAACGCGAAAAGAAATAATTTGTATAATGCATAGGAAATTGTACGTTGTTATGAACGCGGCGAGCGGCGAGTCTTCCCACACGATTCCTAATGACCCTGTCCCATGAACTGCCCACGTCGAGTAACTAAGGAATAGGTTGGTTAATGTATATTGCACGTGGTTTAGTCTCTTGTCGTACTAAATCTGTACGTTCTTCTTGGGTTCAATTTACGAAGTGTTTCTTTTAGCGAAAACTTTCATGCTGGTCACGTTTTGATAGGCAGAAATTACGAGGACGTCAAATCATCTGTGTATTTAAGAGAATATGTTAAACATTTAGCATTTACCTCACCAGTGTATATCCATATTTTGGACAGGATCGCACTTGAATTTAAAAAAAAACAACACATAAGTGAACACTTACACTGAAGTGCAAGTACTCTGAATTTCATAGAATAGTTATTACAACTTTGTCTTTTATTTAGCCCGCAATAAGCCTTATAGCTTTTTTGGAACGAAGTTCCTTAACGCGAGTTGCGGTAGGCATAACGAATAGAAAATGTAATGCGTAACGAAAAAGTGTTATTAATTGGTTGCCATGGTTATGACAAATATAAAATACGAGTAACGAAAAAGCGTTAATAAATTGGTTGCTATGGCAATGAATGTAAGTACATTCAAGAAACATGTGTTTTGGTTCGTCAATTTAAATTGAGAGACGATCGGTTCCGTCCGTCGTAGTTCAGATATTATCGTCAAGCGCTGAAATTTTTATTTAGGCCCAGAAAGTAGGTTTAAGTCTATCACTTAAATTATTGTACGTATGTTGTCGTTAAGACAGGTGAAGTAAATAAAACATACGCATAATAATTTTAGGTTAGGCCTAGGCGGATGAACCAACATTTTATGTTTATTGAATGTATTTACAATGAATTGACATTTAACTGTGTTTACCATCTTAGCTTTGATGTTATAATTAATTCTACACCTTTATTATAATAACATTAAACGTATGGTAACAGTAAATATTTGTACAAAAAACAATCTAATAATAAACGGCAATTATTATTTGCCGTTAAAGCTGGTAAAATAATTGAAGAAAAGGCGTGACGAACTTCGTTCCTGACGAGTGTCCCACGACCGCACACATTTACTTTTTGCAAGACAAACACTCTTTTCATATTCTGCACTGATGAATTTCCCCAAAGAAGAATTCCATAGCTCAAATAATGATACACTGCCCATTAAAAGTATCGATGCACCATGTATAGCTACAAATTTCTCAGTACCTGCTATTACATAGACTCTTCCGCCGTCTTGGCAGCTAATAATATAGTCTACGGTACGTTTGCTTTGTTTTTCATGTTTCACCAAGTTGTGCCGACATTGCTGACTTTGTACTGCCGTAACATTTTTCTCCCGAAGTTCTCATACAAGGTAACTGGCGTTGGATTTACAGTCGCACTTCAGTATAAAATGCAGCTTCTAGGACTAATCTAGCTGGCTAAATCTATAGAAATTTACAGATTTCGAAGAGGTGTCCTAAAGATTTTATTTATGTACGATTTTTGCTGGTGTTATAATGAACTATTTCCTTTTTTCCTTCATTTTCCCACTATTTTTCGAAAGTATTAAAAGTCCCTCTTGTCTTTCCATTTTAGAAAAAACTTCATAGTTGTCATTCGTTACGTCACTATTTGTGCTACCAAAATTTTCATTTAAATTTAACTTAAGGGGAGGTCCTACTGAAAATGGTCAAAACCCCCCCAAAAAAGTTAAATTTTTTCTTTACTAAAATTTTATTTAGAACTTCCTGTATTAAAAAAACATAACAAGTTGATGAAAATATATATAATTGTTGGAGATAAAAATTTTTAGAGTTGAACATGCACATGAATTTTTGGTGAACCACTAGGGTTAACCTTGTATAATCACTGATTATAGTACAAACTCTTATGCTGTGACATTTCTTTATACTCTATGGTATATAATATAATACTAGTAGTACTTGTAATCAATAAAAATTAAAATTGTGAACTAGGACTATTTATTTTGCCTAAAATGTAACAAATACAATTATTTTTAGAAAACGCGCGATTCCCGAAAGTAGAGAAAATGAAGAGTTAGTTTACTAAAAATGCTAAGGCTAAAAGAATATTAGAGATACAGCAGTGAAATTTTGCATGCTTGCTCTTTACACATACAGGCACAAAGTTATGCATGGGCTTTCCATTATCTAAAGTAGTTTTTATTATTTTAAATTTTTATAAAAGATTTCAAAACAATTTTAAGTTTAAAAGTTTGTAGCGATAAAATCTGAAGAAATAAATTAAAATGAATGCATAACTTCGTTGTCAGTATTATACTCTTTCAAATGACACTTCAATAATGGTTCTACTACTTATAGTTACAAAGCCTTAGCGTTTCTTGTGAAACCCTGCAAATCTGCCCAAAAGAGGGGTGGGGGGAGGGGGATAGTTTACAGGTGGTCAAAAAATTGTTATTTTGTTTCAAGTAGACTAATTAGAGATAATAAAAATTTTAATAGCTTAAAATAATATATCGTTAAGGATTTAGAATTTTCAGTTGGACCTCCCCTTAATCTACATTACCAATTTCCGAATTCTTCATTCTTTCACCCAATTCATAATTTGTATTATCTACTAGTGGACCCGCTATTGCTTGATTTCAGTATATAACATATATACCAGGCATTAATGAACAAACAAAATTTAGGGAATGTAGGCCTATTGAAAAAATAATTTTAAAGTGCCTTGTGGTTAAAATAAGATTCGTGTGATCGATACAGGTGGTAGAGTGATTATTAAACATATGGTTGTTTAATGTTAATGTAATTTATTTTATATGGGTAGCTATCCCATTTTAATTATTTAATTTTAAGGGTAATTCTACCATTTCATTACCTTGACTTAAGTAATCGAATCGCAAATGGTTTTTTATATCACTTAATAATAATATTACACAAATTTAGCTTTACAGCTTGTAGGAGGTTAGAACAATTATTGTATAGGAGTAGCTACCCCATTGTAATCTCTTTGATTGTAGTGATCATATTCTTTAAACAATCCTGGTACTAATCCTGTGTACATTGTGAAATTTTTAGTGAAATTTATTTGAGTAGTTTTTGAGCACATATGAAACGTAAGTGTATAAATGTTTATTGAATTTTAAGGGTAGTCATTCCATTTCATCCCTTTAACTCAAGTAAATTAATGCAATTGTAAATAGTTTTAACATCTTAAAAATAATATTGCACAATAGGGGCAGTAATGTAGTTTCAACCCCTTAGAATGTAGTAATTGTAACGTCCAAACACACGTGACATTAATATGGATAATCTGCAAAGATTTTTAGTAAAATCGGTAGAATAGTTTTTGAGTCTACAGAGGACAAAGGAACTAACATTCAATTTTATACGTAGATATTTTAACTGCAAAGAACGCTCGTGATCCATTTTTCTTTCCACCAACACTAAAACTGGTCATGAATATAATCGAGCTTGACCGTGAGAAAAAAAATTCTTGTTGTAAGAATGAAAACACAGATTACAATTCTCGCAAAAAAATACATTTAGTTGCAAACGCGTTTTAACGACAAAGTCGTCTTTCTCATTGAAATTTGAATTATAACTGGTTATAACAGCTAACTGTTATTATTTTTGTATAGTTCAAATGTCATTGAAGATGACGACTCTGACGTTGAAACGCGTTTGACGATAAACGTATTTTTGTGAGAATTGGCTTATGTGTTTTATTCTTATACTAATACTGGTTTCTAAAAATGTTATTAAAAATACTGACAGATTTAACATTTCATTGGAAAAAATTACGTTAAAAATAGTGAAGCCGTGGCTTTTCTGAGCAAAAATATAAAATGATTTCGTTTGCTAAATATTAAATTTTACTTTAAAAAATATTTTTGTCGCCTCGAGTACCGAATCGGTACTCATGGCTCCTAACTGTAAGACAAGTGAATATTTGATGCTAATGGTAGTCAACCTGTTAAATATATAACAATAATTATATAAAAGCTTATTAAGTATGACCGCAGTCGTACTTGGTGAAATCCAAGTAAGGTAAAAAATAAAACTTACACAAAATTTCACAAAACCAAAAATATTATTGTTACAGCTGTTTCGCCGCTAATCATCATCAGACAACTAAACAAGTTTTATTTTTTATCTATACTTATAAAAGCCAAATACCATTGACTCATTGACTCATCACAGTTTCTCCAAAACCACGACGCCTACAAACATGAAATTTAGCACTAATACTCTTTATAGGCTCTAGACGCGCACTAAGAAAGGGTTTCCAAAAATTCGAAATTTTAAGGGGGGGGGGGGGGGTGGGGGGGGTCAAAGTTACTAAATCACGATTTATCAAAACCTACCGAACGGATTGGAATGAAATTTGGTATGTAACTTCCTCTACGGCCATAGAAGCTCGCTAAGAAAGGGTTTTAAAAAATTCGAAATTTTAGGGGGTTTTGGGGAGGGGGTGTCAAAGTTACAAAATCAAGATTTCTCTAAAACCATCGAACGGATTGGAATGAAATTTGGTATGTAGCTTCTCCTAGGTCCATAGGTGCTTGCTAAGAAAGTTTTTCAAAAAATTCGAAATTTTAGGGGAGGTTTGGGGGGTCAAAGTTACTACAAAAAACCATCGAATGGATTGGAATGACATTTTGTATGTAGCTTCCTCTAGGGCCCTAGGTACTCGCTAAGAAAGGGTTTTAAGAAATTCGAAATTTTACGGGGGTTTGGGCGATCAAAGTTATTAAAAAGAAACACCGAACGGATTGAAATGAAATTTATTATGTAGTTTCCTCTAGAGCCCTAGGTGCTCGCTAAGAAAGTGTTTTAAAAAAAAAAAATCGTAATTTTAGGTAAGGTTGGGGGAGGGGGTCAAAGTTACTAAAAATCCCCATAAGAAATACATAGTGTAATATAATATATTTTTTGTTAATATACATTTAACTTTGATTTGTCTATCCGTGCAAAGCCGGGTCGGGCCAGCTAGTCTTACATAAAAGCTTATTTGCAAACACTGGTATATCAGAAGGTATCAAATTGACTGACATTAATATGCCATTGTTAATTCATGAAATGCCAAAAGGAATATAACAATATAGGTCACAAACTGTTGCAAACTATTTCAATTTAATTGAGCAAAAGAAATATTACACAAACCACTCGCGGCCGACACGATCGTTTTAAATCTTGATAGTTGCGAATAGTTTCCTAAACTAGACGTACAAATATAGTAAGGAATAATAAGACATAATGTAACGCGAGTTATACGGTGCCTGCGTTTGATTTATCTCGAGTTCTTTGCTGGCTTTGATGTACGAGACAATATTGTGTTACAATAAGCGATTGTAGTAGGAAGATAGTATGTTTGCATGACACAAGGGCATTATGGGCACGGCCATCAGGTGTCGGCATGTTTGAAGTCGTTACTAGTAGGAGCTCACCGCTACAGCTGTCCGAGTAATGTATGAAACTTGTCCCAACTGAATCCTCAATTTACATTTCTAATTCCGATAGCAAACAGGAATTTGTAATTAAGACAGTGTAGAATTTAGTGGAAGCTGAAGTCAAGTAGATAATGTTTAATTAGTGTTAGTTTATGGTCGGTCTAGTTTTACCCGTTTTAATTGTCACTACCTGGTTGCTACTGAATTGTGTTAATCTCAAACACGTACAAAATCCAACGCTCTTGTCAACGTCATTTAAATGTCATTTTAAAAACTTAGAAATATTTAATAACATGTTTGCAACACCTTCGCGAAAAATACCCTGCGAGAATGTTTTAGTTGTCCGTGTTCAAATTGAATGTAATACATTAGAATAACAGAAAAAAAAACAAATTTAATCAACGCATAGGCTATTTCATGATAACCCACGAGTTTCTGATATCGCGTGAGAGGAACAGGGCACTAAATACGGTGTTATCCCCGTCAGTGCATCTTATATGTTCTGGTTCCAGAAGTGTTCTGGAGTCCGTCTGGGATATTTATTCTCTGAACTTTCTCTCGAGTTAGAATTTTTGTTTTGGTGTTGGAGTGTTCTGCTGGATTGCGTTGGATTAGTGTGTCATATTCGTCTTTAAGTCCATTTTGAAGCAAACCTTATTTATACATTACTTGGTTAAAAATGGTTAAGTTGTGTTAAAAATGGACATTGCGCTCCCTTATTTCGTAAGTTGTGTTAAAAGTATACTCTTCTCCCGTGTGGTCTTAAGCACACAATTTACAATTTTTTTAAATTACAATTCTTCTCTGTAAAAACCACTATTTTCCTTTTAAAACACCCTGACCCTACTTCGGGCGGGGGCTGGCAAGGCTTCATTTTTTCACTTCATTCTTATGCTATAACTAACTGGCCCGATCCGGCTTTGCACGGATAGACAAATCAAAGTTAAATGTATATTAACAAAAAAAATATATTATATCAATAAATATATTATTACACTATGTATTTCTTATAAGGATTTTTAGTAACTTTGACCGCCGCAAACCTCCCCTAAAATTTCAAATTATTTAAAACTCTTTCTTACCGATCACCTAGGCCCTAGAGGAAGCTACATACCAAATTTCATTCCAATCCGTTCGGTGGTTTTTTTAGTAACTTTGACCCCCTAAACCTCCCTAAAAATTTCGAATTTTTTGAAAACCTTTCTTAGAGAGCACCTATGGCCCTAGAGGAAGCTGCATACCAAATTTCATTCCAATCCGTTCAATGGTTTTGGAGAAATCGTGATTTAGTAACTTTGACTCCCCCGAACCCCCCTTAAGATTTCAAATTTTTTGAAACCCATTCTTATCAGCATCTATGGCTCTAGAAGAAGCTACATACCAAATTTCATTCAAATCCGTTCAATGGTTTTGGAGAAATCGTGATTTAGTAAATTTGACCACCCCCCCCCCCC
>JAGFPH010000670.1:98116-112141 GCA_018207615.1 Philaenus spumarius | reverse complement strand
TAATTTTTAATAAAATTAACATTTAGACATATACTAAAATAAGAATACAAATTTTACAAAGTACAGGCAAAAATACAGATGAGGTGCCACGCATGTATGAGAAGATCAAGATCAGAATCCTCCTCAACCCCACAAAAGCATCAACAAAGAGATTCGTTCCGTTCCTCTTATCAATCGTTAACTCTAAGTAAATGTTCAATGACACTGAACGTAAACAGCCAATCTTTCATTTTCCTCAGAAATTTATATAATTTACTAATTTGCTTCGGCTGACGCGGAAGGTGGTTAAATACTTTGGGACCGACAAACAGAAAAGAACTTCGGAACCAGGTCTTATTAGTTTTAGGTCTTCTGACAAAACCTAGTGCACGACATCTAGTCCTGTAATATTGATCGGTTGCGTTATTACCACTTCTTTTATAAAAAGTTCTTAGTACCTTATACACAAAGGGTGTTAAGACATGTTAAGGCGGAGTATTTTATATTTGGCAAAGGTAGGGGAAGACGAAGAGAACCTGTTACTAAATGAAACAATCCGGATAAAATATTTTTGGGTTCACATTAGCGGCTTTAAAGTTGTGATTTAATCTATCTTAAAGTGTAATCCATCAATCAAATCACGCAAACTAAATCAACGAAATATTCACACAGGTAATATGACGTTACCTTGTACAACAAAAATTTTTCGGTACAACTTAATTTGCAACAATTTTTTTCCAAATAATTATGTTGTATTATTATAAAACTGAAAAGTTTAACTTCAAACTGCTTTACGGGGAATTATCTGAAGCAAAGCAAAAATGAAAATAAGAATTCATTTCCGAAGCAACTTTGAAAGGGGAATTTACCACTACTGTTGTTTACCCAGGAGAGGTTACAAAAGCTAATTTGCATGTGGAAAACGTATGTTAAATTTAAAATTGCTTATCTTGGGAACTGTTTGAGCCCCAGCAACTATCGAAATACAATTCTCTGTTCTTGATTTATGACGCGGTGGTCTTCGTTAAATTATTATATATTTGTTATAGAGGGTGCCTTTTAATTTCTCCACCCTATACGTAGTATATGGAGAAAGTACTGTTTTCGTCCAAATTTTCGAATTTGAATTTTTAGTGGAACTATCTGTTTTTGTGCTCCCTGAAAACCAAAATAATATTTAGTGGAATTATCTGTGTTGGTGTTCCCTGAACAAAGAAATATGTTTAGTGGAATTATTTCTTTTGGTGCTCCCTGAACCCAAAGAAAGTGTTTTTTTGGTGATGTCTGTCCGTGTGTCTGTAAGGATGTGTACAGAGCTGGAGACCATACCAACGGTCCGATTTTGATGAAATTCGGTACATAGGTGTATTCTGGAATATCTCCAAGCGTTTTTTCATTTTTTTAAATTTTTGATTTTTAAGGGGTTTTACCCTCCAAAAATGGCCAAAATACAAGAAAAATAAAAATTTCTCAAAAATCGGCTCTAACGTTTTTGATAAAATTTGGCTTATTTATAGCCCTTAATGTTCACTACCATATGAAAAAAACAGCATATTTCTAAAAATTCTTGATTAGGTAATAATAATAATAATAAATGATTTTTGAGGGTTTTTGGCCAAAAAGGGAGTTGTTTTTCAACATTTTTCGAAACCTATTTTTGTGCATCTATACAATCCTAATTGACATGTTTGGTGCAAATTTGTTCGAAATCAATAGAATAGTTTAAATATTAATAATAATAATAATAATATAATATGGATGTGTGTTACATGAATCTAATATTTTCCATGGTAACATTTTCCTACTTTGCAATTCTAAATAACCTTCTCCTGTGCTACTCTTGGGAAGGTATAAAGTTTCAACTGGGAGAAAGTATGTGGCAGTTATCTGGTAACGTTTATTTTTAAATGGGACACCATTGGTACCTTGTAAACTATAAATCAGAACGCAAAATTTAAATAGAAACCTTTCCTTGTTTTTTGAGAAATTAAAAAATATGTAGCGAAAATTTACATGGCCTACACTGGTAGTAGTAAAGACTACTTCCTAAATAAGCTGATTTGATATACAGCAACGATGGTGCGCTTTAATTTTCATCTTCAAAGCCAATTAATTACAAAATTCCAAAAGTTTTGGTACAATCTAGAAGTAAAATCCTGTACCTTGCAGTTCACCCTACTTGTTACTACAACTGGTTATAATTTAAAATTTATTAATTATTCATCAAAATACTTTTCATAATTATAAATTTTGGACGGCCAATTTTAATTACCATTTTAAGAGCCATTATATTCAGTTGGGTAACACTACTGCAATCCTAGGCCGTGTAACCTTCCGCCGAGTCCGCTTGATCCGATCTTGGTAATTAATTTTAACTTTTATATAAGTGATTAAAGACCTTTTAATTTCTTTCCTCCTTTCGTAAGAGTAATAAATTACTACGATCAATCAGAGCCAGCGCATTTTGTAATACGTTCTGACGTGACATGTGTTTGAAACTGCACTCAAACTTTCCATTTACAATGCGGCGAGTGCTTGTTTTTGTTTTAGAAATTGTGAAATATAATGTAGTACCTGTTCCAATGTCAATTTAAATGGTCAACTGTTAGAATGGCGTAAAAACAGGCTTAGGCAAAGTAAAACATGTTTGAGTTTTATTTTGATCGTAACACCTACAAAGTTTTAGGAGTCGATCATCTTTATTTTTAACAACGTTGTAACGACTGGACAAAAATATGAGGAAAAAACCGACAACTTCACTACAATAATGTTTTAAATTCTTTCAATGGTAAAAGATTTTATTGGGTTTTTAGTGAGCTCCACTAACAGGTCAAAAAGTGTGTTATATTTCATCCTCAAGGTACTTCTGGTTGAGGTTGAGCATTTTGTCACGTCAGTGACTACGACGAGCTATATTTAAAAACTGGTAGCTCCGTCCCTGATTGCTTCGCTCACAAACTTCGGTGGCGACCCATGACAAAGCAAATACAAACAGAATATTGTATACTCTGATATTTTCGCGGAAATGACAACTGAGTGGTGACCTGTACACATCTAATGTTAGACAGAGCTCAGAATAGAAACGAAAAATCCCAATAGTTGGAATTGTGGCATGCGTTGTAATTTCACCATTCATTTTTTAATAATAAACATTTCAAACAAATTTCGATATTACCAACTAAAATAAGCAATATGATATGTAAAACCAGATGTTTGACTTATAATACAGTAAGCCTTTTGTTTGATTTTACCTGATCTAAAAAAAACTGTTAGTGTGAAGAATAATTACCTGGTTCTATATTTGCCAAATTAGTTGTAATTAAACTAACTAAATAAACTAATTAGTTGGTTCACTGTAGGCCTAACCTAAAATATGTAAAGTTTTTGATCCAAATCAGCTGTTTTATTTATAATATGTAACAGTAGAGTTTGAATTGAATTTACAGTGGGCCTCTTCCGTTTTTTTTTTGTGTTTGTTTTTATTTCGTTAACCTAACCTAAAAAAGCTGTTGGTTGTGAAGAATAATTAACAGATTCTAAATTTGCTAGTTTGGTTCCTATGGTAATGAATGTAAACAAACGTGTATTATAAATGTAATCGAACTTGACTCATGAGAAATATTATTTATAAAAGTAAAAATAACAATGAACACAATTCACACAAAAAAAAACGTTTATTCGTCAAACGCGTTTCAACGACAAAGTCGTCATCTTCAGTGACAAATTATAAGTAGCTTATTTGTCACTGGAGATGACGACTTTGTCGTTGAAACGCGTTTGACGAATAATCGTATTTTTTGTGAGAATTGTGTTCGTTGTTATTTTTACTTTTAGAAAAAAAATAGGAAAACGTGTGTCCGAACAGCTGTTTTATCTGAAATAGGGTAGGATAAGCAACAAAATGTTAATTATTTCAACTCTTTCAAATGACAATTTTGCAAAAGCCTTTTTTAGCGTGCGTCTATGACCAAATAAGAATCTATATATATAATCCAAATACCACTCACTGACTCATCACGAAATCTCACAAACCACCGAACGGATTGGAATGAAATTTGGTATGTAGCTTCCTCTAGGGCCCTGGATTGGGAGTATTTAAAATTTTAGTTTTACAGCCATTTTGATTTTTCAAAATTGATTTAGAGTAGTTCAACGAAATATCGTTGTGTGGCATATCGTTTGAAAGCTTATTTAATTCTGAATCCAAAAAGTATAATAATTAATATTAAAACAAAAATAGTACATCAAAATGGGACAAAATCGGAAAACACGATGTCGTTGTTTTTATCCGCCATTTTTATTCGGTTGAAAATATGGATTTGCAAATTTCACCGTTGGTTTTTTCTTGAAATTTTACATCGAAATGATGTATCGCATGACCACCTTCCTATTTAAAAAAAACAAAGTTACATTCAAAATGGCAAATCCAAGATAACGGAAATTTAGTTTTTATATCGTAATAAAATAGTATTTTTACATAGAGCGGGTTCCTCAATCACATCTACCTTCAAATTTTCCTTATATACGAAATATTAAACTGTACCCAGACTTAATTGACACCCTGTATGTATTTATCGTTAATAAACGCACCAATCAAATTATATTGATAGGCGTGACGTCATAGCTACTAAACACTTCATAAAAAATAAATCCTATTGCCATCACAATTTAACATTCAATCAGTACAAATGTGATGAGGTTGGCAACACTATTCTGTTCGCGTCGTAGTTTGCAAACATTTCAGGACAGGGAGACGTGTTGAAGAAAACTATTCATACCAAAACGACATCGCATAATACGCAGAACGTGACAAGAGATAGCCCAACAATTTAGAAGTACAGTGTACTGAAACAGCATTAAAATCTCTTCGTTTTATAAAACACATTGATCTTTAATAACGCCCAAGGGTAACCTTTGACAGTTATTGCAAATAAATTTCTTCGCGTATGGATGTAACAACTTTAATTTTTCAATTGCAGTTTCCCATAAATCTTGCCCCGATTGAAGAACTATATGAGTGCAGGTACGACTATATATATATATTTTATTTTCTTAGTGGTCGTAAAAGTGTTTTCCTCCAGCTACTATTTTAATAGGGTTTTTCTGCATAATTATTAGTAGAAAGAACCACTTATAATCCGAGATTGATGAAGTGTCCATATAAAAACATTGACTTCACTTTGTCTCCGCCTATAGGCGTGTTGTAAACTCAATGCTTTTTGTATGGACACTTTACCGCCCGCTAAGTAATATGTTAGTAAAACAGCTGCTGAACAATGCAAATAACAATGAATCAATGAACTTCCGTGACTATACATTCTGGGGATAACCATGGATGTCCATTTTTACTTGCTCCACCCTATACGTAGTGTACGGATAAATTATTATTTTCGTCCAAATTTTCGAATTTGAATTTTTAGTGGAATTATCTGTTTTGGTGCTCCCTGCACCTCTAAAAATTGTTTAGTGGAATTATCTGTGTTGGTGCTCCCTGAACCCAAACATATTATTAGTGGAATTTTTTGTTTTGGTGCTCCCTGAAACCAAAAAAAGTGGTTTTTTGGTGATGTCTGTCCGTGTGTCTGTAAGGATGTGTACAGAGCTGGAGACCATACCAACCGTCTGATTTTGATGAAATTTGGTATGTAGGTGTCGTTCTGGAAAACCTCCGGGTGTATTTTTCATTTCTTCAAATTTTTGCTTTTTAAGGGGTTCTACCCCCCAAAAGTAGCCAAAAAACGTGAAAACTCAAAATTTCTTAAAAACGGCTCTAACGATTTTGATAAAATTTGGCTTATTTGTAGCCCTTAATGTACCATATGCAAAAAACCGCATCTTTCTAAAAATTTTCGTTTAGGTAATAATAATAATAATAACTGATTTTTGGGGGTTTTTGGCCAAAAAGGGGGTTGTTTTTTCAAAATTTGTCTGTCGTGCATCTATACAGGCCTAATTGACATGTTTGGTGCAAATTTGTTCAAAATCGATCGAATAGTTTAAATAATAATAATAATAATTTATATTATAATCTATATTATAAAAGCCAAATCCACTGACTCACTGATCTCGATTTCTCAAAAACTACTGAACGGATCGGAATGCAATTTGGTATGTAGCTTCCTCTAGGGCCGTAGGTGCTGATAAGAAACGATTTAAAAAAATTCGAAATATTATTTAGGTTTTGGGGGGATCGAAGTTACTAAATCACGATTTCTCCAAAACCACCGAACGGATTGGAATGAAATTTGGTATGTAGCTTCCTCTAGGGTCATAGGTGCTCTCTAAGGAAGTGTTTAAAAAAACTAGAAATTTTAGGTTTGGCAGTCAAAGTTACTAAATCATGATTTCACCAAAACCACCGAACGGATTGGAATGAAATTTGGTATAAAGCTTCCTCTAGAGCTCGCTAATAAAGGGTTTTTAAAAAAATTTAAATTTTTGGTGAGGTTTGGGGGGGGGGGGGTGAAAGTTACTAAAACTCCTCATAAGAAATACGTAGTGTAATTTATAATTATTGATATATAATATATTTTTTGTTAATATACATTTAACTTTGATTTGTCTATCCGTGCAAAGCTGGATCGGGATAGCTAGTATAATAATATAATATGGATGTGTGTTACATACATCTAATATTTTCCAAGGTATGTCCTACTTTTGAAGTTCTAAATAACCACCTCCTATGCTACTCTTGGGAAGGTATAAAGTTTCAACGGTAAAAAAGTATGTGGCAGTTATCTGGTACCGTTTATTTAACAAAGTTTTATTAAATTGATTTCTAACAGATTGTTAAAAGTGTAGCTGGTGAGAAAATATTGTGTCTTACGAGTGGTTAGTATCTTGCTGCTCTCGTGCGGTCATATTTTCTTTCGGGGCGACAAAGAGACGCTTTCCACCCTTAATAACTATTGATTCTATGTTTGATTCTATGTCAGTAATTCAGCCGGGACAAAGTCTCTTTATTAGCGAACTTCCATAGGAAAAATGAGCTATTGCAGCGGCCCTTATGGGAAGACCCAAGGTCGGGAGTAGCAAATGAGCAACGATCATGGTCCCCAGAACACGTTTTGGGGTGTCATTAAAAATCATATATGTATATATGTGTTCGCACTCTAGCGGCCGCATTTTAAGTCCAATTCGGTTCAAATTTGGTACACATATAGGTTTTCTACGTCGTTCGGACGAGTTCGTTAGCCAAAAAAAATCCAACAATCGGAAGCACGTTTTTTGAAATGTTTCCTACGAGAATGAATTTGTTTTTGAGTTTTCCTACAAATATAAATGTAGGATGTTATTCTGCACATTTTGTTTTTTTACGTGACCTTATAGATCGCTTGGTTCCCCCCAAATCAATCAAAACGTAAAATACTATAGAAGTACCCGGTTCAAAGCCATGTGGTTGATTCTACCGTGGGGTTGGCGTGCGAAGCACGCAATGCGTTGTGTATTGAAGTAAGATGCTCCCAATATGCGGAATGGCGTGCGAAGCACGCAATGCATTGTGTATTGAAGATACTCCCAATATGCGTAAAGGCATGCGAACCATTTTGCAGCTATTCAGCACCGTCGTGAATAGACCTATTTCCCAAATAGTTTGTTGAAACCCTAAAACATATTCCTATAAACCATATTTTGTAAATTTGCTCAACTCACGTCAGCGGTTCAGCTGCGTGGTCGAATTATATATATATATATATATATATATATATATATATGTATATATATTGCAACGGATAAACCTTATGCAATGCGTGAAAAATTGAGTTTTGTTGTAAAACTGCAAAAATCAAGATTTCATAGCAGGAGTTGAGGTACACCCTATACTTAACTAGATTAGAATACGACAAGTCCCGGCCAACTGTACTGTGTCAACAGAGATGGACTTTTGTCCAGGAACTTGTTTCAAGTTGCCTGAAAGACTTAGAAAAATTAGTTATTTTTATACAGGAATAAGGTGTTAAATAAAAGTATAAAATTGATGAATTTTATGGGTAAATGTGAAACACGGGAGGTGGAAACATTGTTCATGGAAGTCACAATTTTGTAAAATAAAAAATGTTAAAGTTATAAAGAGTTAAAGTTATAAGAAATTCTCAAATTTCATCAAAATTAAATGAAAAAGATATTTTTGAAAAGCGTAAGAAAAATTGTATAAAAAATGTTAAATAACAAATTAAGGAATTTTTGGTATTTTAAAAGTTAGAGATAATTGTTAACGTTTGAAGGTGAAAAAGCACCATGAAAAATGAAAAAGGGAAAATGAAAAAGTAAACAAGTTGTAAAGAAGTAAAAGTTTTATAAGATAAAAAGTTTATAAATTGTAATTTAATTAAAATAATAGGTGAGAAAGTTCATACCTATATGTTGCTAAAAATAGAATGAAAAAGGTGGTAAATATAATAACCTAGTGTTAAGAAAGTAGTAAGGGTATAAAATTGTAAATCTCAATCGAAAGTATCAATTTTAAAGTTAAAATTCAAATTCAAAAGTAAATGTTAAATTTGGCAAATTTTGCAAGTCCCAAAAACAGAAGAAAAATCTTCGGACAGAATGGAAATTTTGGCTAGTATATCATAAAATAATAACCAACATAGAAGAAAAAAGAAAAAAGATTTTCCTTCAAAACCAGAAAAGTTTTCGTGAGGAAAAACCGCGGAATACGCGAGGCAGCGCCATAAGCGAACCAAACGTAGTACGACCATCACTCAAGTTTGAGAAGAAAGGAAAATGTATCAGGAATACGATTACGAAAACCGCAAGTTCATAAAAGCAGTTAAAGGAAAACTACGAGGAAAATACGTAAGACAATAGGAGAAAATGTTAGGAGGGGAGATATAGATTAGCTGATGGCAAGGCCTAACGAAGAAGTTAGTGGGGGTAGTACCAACCTAAAACTTAAAGAAATCAATGCAAGTTGCATGGCGAGATATCGAACAAGGAATAGAAAAATAAGAAAGGCAGTTGGTACTCGGAAGGCGGCAAAGGAGGCTATATAAGTGGAGTACAGCGGGAGCCGCGCATCTAACGATCTATCGCTCTATCTGGAAGATGGAATCGCTCTCTCACTCTTTGAGATTTTTCTTTAGATCGACGTTGTTAGACGGATCTGCGATGTTATAGTAGCGTACTTAGAAGCAGTGTTTTATAAAGACAGCAGTAAGATATGTGTCAATCAAACAGTGAACATTTTAATTAATTATAATATTATGCGATATAATATTTCAAGTAACAGTTTTCATTAAAATTTTATCAAACGTAAATACGAGTTAAATGAACAAAGACAGTGTAAAATCAGTTAGTATTACAGACAGTGAAAAAACGATTGGACAGTTTGAGTGAATTACGCTATAGTTAATTATATAGCGGGTGCGTCAAAAAATCTATAAATGACGTAGTCTACAAGAATCACAGGACTGATGTAATGACAATAACTGGAACCACACATGGACTTTGAAGGACTACTGGAATAAGAAGCGGAAACCAAATCAGGGAAGGCGTTAAACCAAATCAGGGAAAACGTTAGAAGACATCAGGGAGAGTCAAACCAGGCAAAAGCTGAGACCACGAGAGACGTTCAACCGCACCAACGATAACCGGACTTCAGGGAAGCTGTATTTCAATCAACATTCTTGGGAAAGGTGTTCAGAGTCCAGGGTCGCAGTAATAAAAGGTCTGTCAGAAAAGTTACGATATCCCTTATTAAAATATTGCCTGAGTTAAATTTAAATAATTATTGATACTGGGTTGAGATAAAAAATTAGGTTTTTCAAAATATAAAATTATTAATCTTGTAAATTAAATATATAAAATCATTTTCATAATTAAATAATTAAATGATAAATATTAAAAAGGAAGGAATAATTAAGTATAAAGGAATAATAAATGGTTCTACCTAAAAGAGTTGAAATTTATGTAAATAGTAAATTTAGTTTAAAATTTATGTTGTTGTAGTGGAAAGAACCACAGAGTATTTTGAGTTTTTTATTGAATAAATTTTCTTTTGATTTCAATTAATATAATTAATTTACCTTGTTCAAGAGATTCCTATTATCTAAGTATCCTATATGATAAGTTGTTTTCAGTGTATGATCAATATTGAAGGGCGGAAACGCAAAGTTGGCATTTCCAACGAAATTTCACAAAGCACAAATAATTTAATTATTCTAGGTAAAGTTCCACTGTTCTCACTCCTCGGAGATTGTCAAATAAATATAATATTAATTACTGAGCTGAGCAAATTTAAAGTTAATAGTAACTTGAATAACTGGAAGGAATTTAATAAAATATTGTTATTTAAGGTGACTATAGGCATAGTTATCTTAACCAGAGTTATATCACCTAGGCTATTAAAATTAATTTGCCTTAAACTTCCAGTAGGTGATATAATCTCTTTATTCTGTAACAAAGTAGGGAAATCCTACAGACAGACAAGCGTCGGGGCTACATTGCAGAGGTGGCTCCCGAACGTCATAAAAAAGGTCTGTCGTTGCAGGGTTGACGTCGCAACGTGGGGACAAAAGGAAAACAAACTTCCTCCCCCAGCGTCGTGCAACTCGTGCGTCGTTGCAATATATATATATATATATATAGATATACTTGTGTGACTCGAGGCCTCGAGGGACGTCAAACCCCGTAACCCGATAATTTGCGACACTATGGATACTGTTTCTTTTTGGTACCATCATAATTTAAATAATTTCTTTTGTCAAGGTGAAATTCTACAAACTAAAACTCCGCAAATAGAAACCATTGGTTTAAGCCCCCTCGGTAGCCTTGCTGGGATCGCGTTTGAAAGAGCCAAACTCGCAAGTGTGTGGGTCACTACAATTTAAGCGGGGCTTGACTGGGCCTTGAGTCCGGCTCGGCTCGACTGTGGGCTTGCAAGTGTAATGCGCCTCCAAGCTGGACTCGCTCATCTACACATGTCGCGACAACAGTGTGAGATAGGACACAGAAGGAACAATGTCGGAGTCAAAAAAAAATGATGAGCCCTGACCTTTTGTCCAGGTTTATAGAAGTGTATCGTGAGTTGCCGTGTCCGTGGCAGATTCGCAGTGCTGACTGCTCAAATAGGGAAAAGCAGGAAGAGTCTTGGGAACTTCTTCTTCTGGTAAACAAAGGGAAAACCCAAATGGTAACTTGACTTTGTCAAGAAAAACGTAAATAGTATCAAGGCATGTAGGGATATTTAGCTATGTACAGTTAAACATTTTCGAGCAGAAGGTTGAAATTTGCTTACAAAATTCTTAGGTAATTTCTGTAATCGTCAGTTCTTATAAACTTCAATAAATTGGTACGGGTACATCTGTTTCTTTTCAACAGTCAATTCTTTGCCCACAACTCCCTTTCCGTTTCTTCTTTGCAAACATCGAACTCATCCAACACTACAACAGCTGCTGCAACCAGCTTCGACAGACTCATTTTCGCTACTGGAGTACGAGCTACACCCGGGGACAGTTAGAGACGTGTGTGGTATTTCTTTTCAGAGCATGAGATCAAGTTCGGGAGCACAAGGCTCGCCAGTGGGACTCGTACGTGTATGGGGAGACTTTAGTGTCGCGGTGACTCTAACATGTCCAACATAACTCATTGCATCTAGAAACAACACATCGTGATTCACCTCTGCGTAGGCCAGTGCTTGTCGTGGATTACTGTTATTGTGCGCTTCTATTAATACAACGTTAGAACAATCAGCCCTAACTAATGCCACAATGAGAGTAGATCCGATTATAATTACAATTATTCCGCTCCGGGCGATTATCCGCAGAGATATCTGTCTAAAGATGCCATTATGAGACACACCTTTATTTCTGTTATCGACAAATTACAGCCTTGTTATCGCCTGTAATGAGACCAGTATGCCAGGACTCGTGTTTCATGGTCCATTAGACTCAACATGGAGATGCATTATTTTGCAAATCGTTCCAGTCTACGTAGCTCGAGTACTTTGTTAGCACCAATCTGTGATGAGAATTGATAACGATCGTGTCCTTAATCGATAGTTTTAAACTATTTTCCAGCCAGGTATTTCCAATCGTTTTATAGTGTAAAACGGTTTCAGGTTATTGTTATTATAAGTCGAGCGATTACCTGTCTTCATTCCTTCGTCCTTTGAATAAACGTATCCATTCCGTTATTACTGTACTCGGTAAGGATCAAAAATAACTAACCTCCAGGGTGATCGTTTAAAAACTTTCCACTTATACTACTAAACATCCATTGTTTGTTTTTTCAATATTTACTACTTCACAAATCGATCGACTATATTTTTCATGTGTGCCAAATTTGTAGTTTGACACTTAATTCCTCTGTATTATGGTAAAAAAATTACCAAAAACAGTATTCGTTGATTTTAAAATAGCTATTTGTGTAACAAGAGTGCAAAGTAGGTCATTGCCACACGAGAAAGAGAAGTGGTCGTACGAAGCGAAACTAAGTTCACACAGGATTTTCCCCAACACTTTAATTTACTTGGATTTTCGATGAATTTTTGATTTTAACTCATCAACTACTTGTATTATAAAGTAACACATAATATAGACATAGTGAGGAAAGTAATAAAGAGTAGGATTCAAAAAATTAACTTTAATTTTGGCTATAGGCCCCTAATAATAACTACAGTTTCATGATAAGATGTATAGGCCTAGGCAGACCTTGTTCACCGAGAGTTTAAAGTGAAGCACCACCTTAGAATGGCTGATGTTAGGGATTTGGGCCAATGAGGACGTGTGGGACGGGCGACTCTGCGTATGATTCACAGTAGTTCTTAGTAAACAAGCATTCTTTTCACTAGCCCACCCTAACGTTAACGTTCGTCCCTGCGGTAGGTCCGCGTGTGACACAGTCTGCCCGGCCCATAAATATCGTAGGGGGAGGTGCTTCACTTTAAACTCTCGGTGAACAAGGTATAGTAATATTGTCCTTCTGAACGTTACATATTAAATTTTCTATGTACGACACTAAGATTTGAATGACACATATTGCTTCTCATATGTCATCCTTGATTTATTTGGTAGCAAGTTCATTGTCACTTCTCTAGCTATATCATAAATTTCATGTGGTGTGTTATTGTTTAAACTATCGCTATCAGAGTAATCCATTTCTTCATTTCTTTTATTGTCAAAAACTGAGTTAAAACTCAAAAAGGCCTATCACTCTTAACAAACATTCAGGTTATGGTAAAATTGTAACACTTTACATTGTTTTGAACAGCTGTTTGGACACTGTTTCATTGTGCAAAGAACAGTGCACCAAGAAAACCGTGCGCAAATAATGAAGTGCGGGAATCAGCTGTTTTCAGTTAATAATTAAGGAAGTTTGCGAAGCAGTATTGGGAAAAGTTATTTGTTTGTCTAAAAAATGCGTTATTGGTGTTAAGGGCGTTTTCATTGGTTCAAAAGGTTTCCATACAAAAATATCTCCCGCCCGGTTAGGGTACCCTCACAGTGAGGAGGTGGAGGTAGGCAATAACATTGATACAGATAGAGCCAATTAAGATGTAGCGCGAAGAGGGGAGTACAAGTCTACTCCGCCGGCTCCCACCACATTTCCCCTCTCGCGGCGGAGTACAGTCAGAGCATTGACTGGGCTAAAAAGCGTTCACAGCGACAGCAACCGTATCGTGGCTAGACAGAAACTGACTACTTTTTGGTAATGACTGTACTGAAGATTCACAGTCGAGTAGGAGAGGGTAAGACGTTACAGCGCATGCTCAAGTGACGCTTCACGCTACCTGGCACTATCTGTACAGGAGGTTTTTAGCGCACTGCTTTACCCACACCACACATCAACACAGCCAGTCAGTCTCCCACTGTAAGGCGAAGTACTACATTGTCTTTATCTATTACATTATTTTTTTAAATAATAATTAGCGTCAGTAGTGATGATAGTGATGAGATGACATCAGCATGTAAAGGGGCCCACACACGATCAGTTAACTGCGCAGTTTATATGTTCAAATAAAACTGTGTGAACTGTGTGGTGTGTGGGTTACTTCAGTTTTCTGCTCAGTTCTGTTCTCAGTCCTCTCGGTTTTTCGTGCAGTAT
>JAGFPH010000670.1:56458-94700 GCA_018207615.1 Philaenus spumarius | reverse complement strand
TGAAAACATATTTGAAACGCATTACAAAAAATTAATGAGAAGGATGAGCTTGCTTCTATTTACATAGTTCCTCAATGTTCGGCTCAAGTTTCGTTAAGTACAACCTTAAATCGTCCTCAACATTAAGCTTGTTTCGGTACTTACTTTTAAAATATGTTAAGCTCGAAAACCCTCTTTCACAAAGGTATGTAGTGGAAAATCCAATAAGAATTTTTACAGCAGTATTTGAAAGTTCTTGGTACTCCTTTCCAACACTGATCCAAAAATCCAACAACGTAGCACTCAAATATATTTTTTTAAACTTGTGATCACATGATAGTTCAATAAGTTGTTCTTTTTCTGATGTTGTCGTGTTGCTCAATGTTGCATCAAACGAAAAGGGGTCACGGATCCAGTACAACTTTTTGTCTGCGGGTGGGAAGTATTCTCTTATACTGGTCTTCAATGAGCTGAGGTGATGTCCAATTTGAGTTTTAAGTTCAGCAAATATGCTTTTTTCGTTTTCTTTCAAAAATGCGTTCAATGTTTCAAAACTATTACAGTTGTTGTTTTCTATTTCATTTTCCCAGAGTGTTATTTTTTTTATCATTGCGTTTGTTTTGTTTTCAACATAGAAAATATCAGAAACACTACCTTGCATAGACTTATTCCAGATGTTCAGTTTTTCAAAAATATCACTCAAATAAGCCAATTTTAAAAGCCAATCAAAATCAATGAGTACTGATGATAAATTAGATTTGTGCTCTGTGAAGAAAAGATGCAATTCTTTGTGGAGCTCAAACACACGGACCAGCACGTTTCCACGTGAAAGCCAGCGAACTTCAGTGTGTAAAAGCAAGTTCCCATGAAGACTACCCATATCTTGACAAATGATCTTAAACTCGCGAGATTTTTGAGGCCTAGTTTTGAAAAAATTCACAATTTTTACACTCTGGTCGAGGACTTCTTTTAACTCATCAGGAAGGTGCTTGGCTGCCAAAGCCTCACGGTGAAGAACACAATGAGTAAAGTTACACTCAGGCGACACTTTTTTTATAAAACCTACCAGTCCAATTATGTGACCGCTCATGGCCTTGGCACCGTCGATACACACTGACACACAGTTTTTCCAATCAAGCCGGTTCTCGGAAAAAAAAGAATCCAAAAGTTTGAAAATGTCTCGTCCTTTTGTAGAAATATTTAGTGGCTTACAAAATAAAAGGTCCTCAAATACTTCATCCACACGTATTCCACGCACAAAAACGATCAATTGGGCTAAGCCAGCGACATCTGTCGTTTCGTCAATTTGTATTCCAAACCACGGACTTTCCCGTATTGCTTGAACGAGTTGTTCTTTTGTATCGCTTGCCATGTCACTGATTCTCCGTGAAACTGTGTCATTTGACAGTGGTATATGTTTAATACTATTTGCTTCTTTTTCTCCAAACATGCAAGAAACTATCTCTAATGCAGCAGGGAGAATTAGGTTTTCACCAATGGTGTGGTTTTTCCCAGATTTGGCAATTAGATGGCTAACTTTATACGAAGCTTTCAGAGCTTTTTCATTTTTGTCTGTACCAGAAAAATGTTTTATAGTAGTTTTCATACTATTAAGATCTTCCAAAATACGTTTAAAATACTCTAAATCTTTTTTTATTAAATTTCCATGTTTACTCTCAAAATGACGTTTCAAAAGAGACGGTTTCATGGAGTTTTTGGATAATATTTCTAAACAAACCACGCATTGTGGAGAAGGCTCGTCTGAAGTTCCTGTCCAAGTAAAACCAAATTTTAAGTACGATTCGTCATACTTCCTTTTTTTATTTACCACTTTTTCAGGGTTTTTATTTTTACATTCGGATTGAAAATTACAATCAGGCCTACTTACGATTTTAGACGTTGATGGCCCAGCATCTTGGTCAAGATCTTCATGAGATATTTTCCGTTTGAGCCACTTATCCATTCTTAATGTTTACACTGATATTCCCACTTAAATCCGATAACAAAAGTCTTAAACTGTTTGAGCAGATTTGAGGTTATAATAACAACGGAAACGAACGACTGATAAACAACACAGGCCAACAGGCAACGCTGCACTGACACTGATATGAGTCAAGGACACAAACTCTCACTCATCCCTTGTAGACCAGGAGATAAGAATTTGTTTTCACAGAATCATATGGGCCGATCGTAAAGGTTTTGTCTGCAATGGCGCGCGGAACAGACTATAAAATAGAAAACTTTCACGGAAGAAAACAAATAGCCTCCTAACACTAAAACAGTTTTACATTATATCAATCGAAAATAAAAATTCTAATATTTAATTTAATATACGGGAATTCATACAATTGTAATGCTTTGTTACAGATATTTTAGTTCCTAAATCAGTCTACAAAACTGTTGAACTGGCTCGTTTATTGGGCACCTAACCTTAAACGGCACCGCGTACCCCCTGATAATTTTTGCGTACCCCCAAGGGGTACGCGTACCACAGTTTGAGAACCCCTGACCTAGAGGAAGTTACATACCAAATTTTATTCCAATCCGTTCAGTGGTTTTGAAGAAATCATGATTCAGTAACATTGACCCCCAAAAACCCCTCTAAAATTTCGAATTTTTTTAAAACCTTTCTTAGAGATCACATATGGCCCTAGAGGAAGGTACATACCAAATTGCAATCCAATCCGTTTGGTGGTTTTGGAGAAATCGTGATTTAGTAACTTTGACCCCCCCAAACCCCCTCTAAAATTTCAAATTTATTGAAAACCTTTCTTAGTGAGCACCTATGGTCCTAGAGGAAGCTACATAGCAAATTTCGTTCCAATCCGTTCAGTAGTTTTTGAGAAATCGTGATCAGTGAGTCAGTGGATTTGGCTTTTATACATATAGATAGGGGTCTATACGTAAACCATTTATTTAGCTGCAAATAGAACACCACGTTTCATAGAAGTCCACTTTGACTATACTGATAAACAAAACGCTCAATTATTGTAATTATTAAAGCGAGTTGTCTTCTCATACAACGGTTATGTTAACTTAGGTACACTTTAAAAAATAACCTGCAGAGATTAAGGCTAAAATGTCGTACACAATATGTGTATTGGCCCTTGATATACATTTACACCAGTTTTATTTGTTCTAGTATGCTTGGCAACAATTTTATAATATTATACAAAATTATTCCCAACATTTAAAAATTGTTGTTAAAAAAACTTTAAAATATCTTAATAAACATCATTATATTTATATTAATAAGTGAATATGGAAATTTGTCGTACCTTTTTTAGTATTTTATTATAAAAGGAGAGGAATGAACCTTATATAATTCGAAAGGTACTGTTGTCCAATAGATATGCAGAAAATAAAAATTATGTGTATACATTGCCTTTAAGACAATTCAATTAAAATAAACTAGGCCTAACCTAAAATTGTGTTGCTAAATTGATTATCCGAATCAGCTGTTCTGCGTGTTATCTTATGCAGTTGGTTGCTATGGCAATTGTGTGTATGTATTGCCTTTAAGTCAAGTAAAATAAAATAAACTAGGCCTAGCCTAAAATTATGTTGCTAAGTTGATTATCTAAATCAGCTGTTTCATCTTTTATTTTATGCAGTTGGTTGCTATGGCAATGAATATAAAAATATATTTTTGTAGGCCATGGATTTACACGTTAATATTGTTGTAAGAAAATGTTTAATATTTATAAACAAACTCTGGTCTAAATGATTATCATACGTCTATAAGTTTGTGTGCAATAATTCAGGTCTGTACCTGTAACACTTTTTGAGAAAAATGTACCTAAGGGTAAAATTACGCAACATTCGGAGAATCGCAACTAAAAAAAGGTTTATTTGTAACTTATATTTTAAATCGTTCTGGGTTTACGCTTTACTCTGCAAGCTGTTGACCTGCTTACACCTTTTTACAATTTCTTCAGGGTCCTTCCAGCTTTTCTTTACTCGAATAGCATCAATGATCTGCATTCTCGTGTTTTAGGCCTAACACTTTAAAACCTCAACACTTCCTAAACATTTCCTTTAACACGTAACTGCATCATACATTCCTAGATTTAAAGTCTTCAAAAACTTTTTTGGGGAGAGTTTAGCTCCAAATTATATTGTTCAGGGATTCATTTACGTTTCGCGTACCGTCATGAGTGCACTATGGGATTTAAGTCTCTAGAACTAACCTCAAACCTTACATACAACACAAACAGCTGGAGCAACCGAAGAGTTTCAAATATAGCTATTACCAAGAAAACATATCTAACAAGTTTGGGAGTCGCTAGTAGGACGTGTCCCTTGATACTAATTGTATGTGCGTGTGTGTATAAAAATGTTTTGTTGAACTCAAATCCAAAAGAAAAGTGTATGGTGTTGTATATCAATTTAAACATAAAAAACAAGCTATCCAAATCTTAAAAAACGTTCTCGATATCGACTTTTTAATTGAGACTCCCCTTAAATTGATTACAACCTTTAACTACAGCCTACGTTATTGACAAAGTTGTTTAGTAATATACGAGGTGTGATCAAAAATACGGCGAATGAATTTTTATAACAGCAGCTGCTCACACTACGTTCAGTTGATTTAATATGTCAGATAGACTGATCTGTTGAGACAGGCAGTGTCAAGTTTGAACAAGTTCTGACTTGTCAGTCAGCTTCCAGAGCCGCTAGAGTGAGGTTGTATGGATTTCGAATTACACGTTAACATTAAGTTTTGTTTCAAATAGCAAAAAAAGTGCCAAAGAAGCTCATGAACTGTTAAATTCAGTGTATGACTATAATGTGGTAACTCTGAAGACGTTTTACAAGTGGTATGACTGATTTAAAAGCGTCCTTCGACCTCATAAACTGATGGAAACGTGCAAAAAGTGGCCAAACTTGTTCATTTAAACAGGCGAATGACTTATTCGAGTACTGACCGAAGAACTTGACATCTCGTCAAGCAAGCAAAGCGTTTTAACCGATAATTTGCAAGTGAGACGAGTGAGTGGTATATTTTCCCCCAGATTTTTGACTCATGAACTGTAGGAATATCGTGTTTCAGTTTGCACGGAGTTGAATCATCGTCTTCATGCAGAGACGGACTCCATGGCCAAAATTGCAACTGGAGATGAAATTTGAGTCTACGGCCATAACCCACTTATGAAAATTCAGAGTTCTCAACGGGAAACCAGTAACACCCATCACCCTAAAAAGTCATGTCAGTCAAAGTTATCATCAAGGTTTTTTTCGTTAGTGATGGCATGGTGATCAGAGTTCAAACGGAGCAACTGGACCTCCTAATTTCACAAGGTTTACTGGAACTTTGCTAAACGACGTGCTAAGAAAGAGAACAGAAAAAATGGGCCAATGGCTTCCTTCTTCATCACGACAACTCCCCGTGCCACGAGTCGCCTTTTGATTAGCGAGTTTTTGGACGCAAAAAGTGTTCCTGACTGTCCACATCAGCCTTACCAGATTTAGCAATCTGCGACTTCTGACTCTTACCAAAAATAAAAAACGTGGTGAAAGGAAAACGTTTTGGCACCATTCCCGACATTGAAATGATCACGAGACAGATGCTGAAAGCTCTTGCGAAAGATGCCTTCCAGGAATGCTTCCAGCCATTGATTGAACGTTGGGACAAGTGCGTCGCTAGCCAAAGACAGTACTTTGAAGGAGATTAATTCTAATCCAATGTAACCTTATTATTTTGTTTGTAATAAAATTAGTCACCGTATATTATTTTGTCAATTATTAACAATTGATAACTTTTTGCTAAGCTGCATTGTACATATTTTATCCATTGTAATAAATTTATGTAACAAATGCATACCAATAAAAATCTTAACATGCATGTTAGTTTCTTTAAATAAAAAATGATTTCGTCACCATTTTATTTAATACCCACAACACGTAACGTATTTTTTTCAACATGTTAGCCCACGGATTGGTGAATTTTATCAATTAATTAACTAGTTACCCGAAACAGCCGTAATCACAAAGTGATTTTAGTATTGGATGAGACAAATAAGCAGGTATTGTACCTATTTATTTAATTGATAAATTTGTTACTTTTACCAATACAACTCGAAATGGGAATATATTTCAAATAATGGAACTTTAACTAAATAAAAATACATTTTTAAACCGTCAACTTATAAGTGTTCACTTGTAATAACATATTCGAATCTCTTCAGAAAAGGAAGCAATCATTGATAATCGAATAAGATATTTGAACAATTATTCTATGTATAAGGTACACATGTCTATCGTTAGATATTTTAACATCCCTGTTTACATAATGACACACACATTAAAAAAACCCCAAAATAATAAGAATGAAAATTAGCACATCGTATTATTTAAATGGCAATACCAGATCTAAATAATCTTATCTTATTAAACGAGCAATTCTTGTAAATGTGTTTATAAATTTATTTCGGGGATCTCGCTAACGGCTCTAACGATTTTGATGAAAATTTGCATATAGGGGTTTTTTAACGTCAGGCATCGAATACGCTAGGTCTTATGTCTGCAAAAATGCGCATAAACTCGGAAAAATGCGCATTCAATTTAAACTCTGAACTTGTTTTAAATACCACCTTTGAAGTCACTAAGTATAGGCGAATAGATACATTATAGATACAATAAAGCTGTTTTACAAACAGATGTTACTCTGTTAATTTTAGCCCCAGATGTTTATATACTATTTAACAAACACAAATCATTAACAATGAATCAGATGGTATAATTTTCAACTTATTTCTTTATTTTAAACACCAAACTAAACTAAAAAAATATTTTTGAGCTGTTATTAACTGTTCTGAAAACCTTTTCAGCAGTTTCTGCATTCTTTGCATTCCTATAAATGTAATATACATTATCTAATGATTACAATTATTATTTGTTATTTCTAAAATACATAAACAATATCAAATATGGCCTATTCGTTGGATAGGTTATATAACATACATGTACATATGGAGGTTTTTGGATGTCAGGATTCGAATGCGGTAGGTTTTATATCTGCACAAAAATTCTAATAAAATGTTAGAACTAATTACACTCGTGATTTTTTAAAATTTAAATAAACAGTTCATATGTACGTAAGATCGAAAAATATTCATATTTATTCAGTATGCGATTCGTACTTACATACAATTTCCTAAAAACAAACAATAAACAAAATCGGTCGCCCAGGTACCTAATTTAAAACTTAATACAATTTTATTTCAGGAAATGTATGTTCATATTAGTTTCAAATTTAATACGAAAACCATTACATATAGGATATGAGACTCGGAAAGCGAAGCCTAGTAAAAACGACAAACTTGTAATTGCCTTATTTAAATTCAGCTTACATAATTGCAAATAATCAGAAACACAAACAAGCTATTATTACAAAACATAAATCTTAAAATCTAAATAGTTCTTTGTTAACTTTGAATGTATAATGACAGTTATTGTATGAAAGATTTACTGCCTCATATATCTTTACTTTACCTCGTAATTTCAATCTAATCTTTTCCGCACGGGGGTGAAGACTAACTACACCTGTTTAGAGGGTTTAGCGTCCTTCGCGGTCCCAAAAATAAACGTATAATTTCTTACAATTTCACAGTATTGTTTTCGCAGCAACACAATTTTAGGTTAGGCCTAGTTTATTTTAATGTACTTATCTTAACGGCAAAATATACACATAATTTTTATTTTCTGCATATCTATGGGACAAGAGTACCTTTCGAATGATATAAGCTTCAATCCTCTCATAGTATAATGAAATACTAAAAAAGGTACTACAAATTTCAATATTCACGTAGTAATATAACGATGTTTACTACTTTATTGTAAACCTCATGGTTTGCTCTAAATTGTGATATAATGATTATTACGATATTATAAAGTTTTTTATTACATTTTGGAACAATGTTACGAAAAGGGTGAGGAACACCCCTAAACAATTAACTGTGTTAGAAAAGACCGTTTTATGTAACATGGGAAAAGCAATCCACTGTGATATATATATCGCTGTTTATACAGGGAGGACTAATAATTCATCATGCACAGACAAGAAGTTCCATTAATCGTCATATGTCCTAAAATACTCCGATTTCAGTCCAGCCGCCATTTCGCTTATCAAATAACTTATCATGAACGGATTATTCCATTGAGTTCAAAATTGTGTACCGTGCCGGAAAATTGTGTCTGAAATTAAAAAATATTATCTCTTCCTATCTGTAATATTTCGAATTCTTTAACTCTTATTACCCTGAAAATCAAACTAAAGACGTAAACATAGTGTATTTTATTATTTTCATGAAACAATACAATTTCAGATCCTTCGTCATTACGAATTGTAAATGTCTCAAAAACTTATGGTGGTGTAGGTCGTATTTTACGCAGTCTTCCATCTCCATAATGGTATCTTCATTGCAAGGTGTCTTGAGCAATCGAGCTCCTCTATTCTTAAACCATCTAGTGGCCTGACACGACTCAAGGCGACATACGCCTGTCCTTTAGCAAATAGTCCAGATCCGAGGTATACAACAGCCTGGCCTACTGTCCATTCTTGTTGCATTTTATGTACTGTGCAGGCCCAGCACAGTATTAATGGTAATTGTGTTCGTTCGGTTGTTCCATAGTTTCGGAGTGACGCATAGTGTATTGATCTTGGCTTGATCAATTGAATTCCATCTCTGCCAAAGTCAATATGAACGGATGGAATATCGGTATCATACATCTGATCACGATGGTGTAGAGGCCAAACAATCTCAGTTATAGTGCCCATTGCTCCATTCACAAGTGCTTGTTCTATGTTAATATTTGAACGTAGCATCACTCTTCTCCCTTGAAAAGTTAGAGCTCCTTTTGTAACCCTCCAGTCTTGTTGGTATCATTTGAGACAATGTCGTCCATGTTGGCATTGTCGGCATTCCTCGTCATATTAACCAGCACATCTGTCTTCGGGCTCGGTATTGTTCAAGGACGGCTGTATTGTGGGAATCAACTTGTGCACGAGTTGGAAATATGCGGATTGGTTCCGCTCAAGTAAAATCGTCAGATCCCTCAGTTAACATTGTTACCCTGCATTCTCCAGTGGCATTTTTGGAAGGTGCGAGGTCGTGAGGATCGATAAATAAATTCGGAGAATACATCCCTTCCAAAATGTATAATATCAAAACTAAATCTAAATGTAGTAAATTAAACCGTCAGTTTAATAATTTGCTTGATTGTATAATTACAATGAAAATAAATGTCTCAGTTACTGTAGCAAAACATAACCCTATAGTTACACTTGGAATGTTCCCCAACGGACTGTTAAGTTTCTGCAAAAACGGCACTGGTTAGCAAAGCTGGTTAGCTGTAGATTGACTAGAACATGAAGCACGAGGTCTTACGACAGGAACGTGAATGAAGTTCGTCTGCCGTTAAAACCCGTTTTCGGACGATTAGGGATATATAACATTCTGGAAGCTTTTAAATGAAGTCAGCTGTGTATCTAGTGCTTACTCGAATGAGAATTGTACTGTGTTTATCAAGGTTGAAGCTACTATCTATAATTTGTTTATCTGTTATCTCGCTGTCAGTTTGGTGCTGCAACCTGGTGAGTAGAGATGTAATCTTGTATCTGGTTTTGTATACTGTATTTGAGTCAGTTAATTGAAATGTTTATCAGAACGTTTCAACACCTTTGACATCAATAGAATAAAATGTTGAGCCTTCAACTCCCCAACGCGTAGAGCATTTAGAAGATCCGTGATGTTGTGTCCCCTTGTCGCATGTTTTCCGTCAACTCGACAAGGCTGAAGAGTCTCCACAAGTGAGTTGCCGGAAGAAATCTAGAAGACTGATGTAATGCCTGAGCTCCCCAGCAACTGAAACAAATCCCCAAGAACTATAATATCGTTGCCGCCAAATGGTTCGTTTTCTATTTTTTCAGTTGTCGCACTTTAGAAACGATCATGCACAATATTTCGTATGGAACCATAGACATCTCATCGATGAAGAGAAACTGGATTTCCTTCCACTGTTTTCGCAACACCTTTAAATAGTTACTAGTCAGTGGTGCCAAATTCCCTACCATTTTTCATCTTTCTCGACTGGTAATTTGAATAATGTGTGCAGAGTCGTTACACCGGTCAGTCCGGTAACGTTAACTGCTTTCTTACCGTAGCAGCGATTGACCTGCTCTTTTAGTGCATTAAATGTGAATGTTTTGCCAACCCCAGCACCTCCGGTGACAAACAAACATTCGGACGCGACTCATTTGGTGTTGAATACTGCAAGTAATGTTGTTATACAACTCTCTATGACGTGAATTAATTGCAACACAATCATTCTGGAACTGCTTATTTGTCATCGCTTGTTGAGTAACTTCATCTTCAAGTTCAACCTCAACAATTTCTTCTGGATTTTCCAGAATATTGTAAGCATGTGCTTGATTAAACGCAGTTTCTAGCTGACTGTCTGTCGCACGATGTATTTCGAAGAATGCATTTGTTTGTCTCAATTGCTCTTCTTGAGCGAGGAAAGTCTCCCGTGCATTGTTATGCTCGTCAATTATTTTATCCTTCGAATAAAATGATACATACTGGACGAGCAGGCTATAAAAATAATTTTCTGGACCCACCTGTTCTTGAAAGAATGGCACTCGTACAACAGCTGGACGATTTCTAAAAATCATTTTAGTGTTGTTTGCTAGCTTGGTGAGTCTTCGTCTTGTCAAGTTGCTTTATAAGTCTTCGTCTGCATCATATGACTCATAAATCATAGCAAATTCTATAAGGCACATATTTGGGAAATCATAGCCCTGTTATTGTTTTCTTGGACGATTTGCATATCTCACAAACATATTTGGGCATAATCCGTCAGCTTGATTATCCTGAAATCTCAGTACTTGGACAATGACTTGTGAGTGAGTGCACGCTATTTTTCTGCTCATGTTTCCGACTGTGCTGAAACTTGACGTTCTTTCGAAATCCGCATGCATGATTTGAAAAGCTTTTTTGCGATGTTTGTTTCATCGCGACGAATCTGGCGAATGGCTTGAGCTACACTTTGATTCGCATCTGCTGGTTCCGTCTTAGAAATATACTTGGCGATATAGTGGGCAATAGATTCATTTGATCCACATGGTTGTTTGTCCATAATGTCATTCCAGAACTCGAGAATTTGTTGATTATAATTATTGACCCATTTTCATCCGTTGTCCGTTGTAAAGTACAGAATCTTCCTCCATTTCTAACGAACTCGTCAGAACTCTGCGGAGCAATCGCAGTTTTTTGGCATGGCTTGCGAGGAAAAGCAAATCGACATGTCCCTGAGTTGTTCTTGTGGCACGTACGAGTGTGACGATGAATTTGGTTGCGTTTGACGAGTGCTCTTAACAAATATTATTGTGAGTGAATATTGCATTGTTTCAAGGATGCACGCTGTTATTAACAACAAGAACGTATAGTTTATTGTTCCATTAGATGATAGTTAAAAAAACGTTAAAGATTAAAACCCTTATATCTTTCACATGGGTTTATCCGAAAATCATATTCTAGGATAAAACTAAATATGAATTTCAATGTATACATCCCGAAAAAATAATTTTTCGTAATTGTTATTTTATTAGCTCAACTCATTGTTCATCAAACTGTGACGGGGCCCGCTCCCCTGGTCCAGCACACCTATGTCCGGCTCCTTGAAGCGGTGGTCTTCCTTGGTCAGGCTGTACTCTTCGGCTCTCTTGCGAGCGTACAAGCGATATCAGGATGGTGGCGGTGGAAAGTAGGCTCTTCAATAATCGGTAAACTTGTAGAGGTTTCAACAATCGTTTTTTGACAAGTTCTCTTGGTCCCTTACTAACTTAAACTACGCTACGACATGAGGCAAAAGCAAGTATCAACCCTTCTATGACATCGAGTCTCTACGCCTCTTGCTTTCAACTAGCGTTCCCCCCTCCCTTGGTTAACTATGAACAATTTTCTCTAGCCAATAATATGCTATGTCCACTGTTAGTGGATCCTTTATTATTAATTATTATTACGAGGTGAAGGGAACCCGTCACAAAACATAAGGTAACATTAGGGAGATACTAGGTTTTGATACACTGAAGAAATGGTGTAACTATTGCGTTCTATAACTATTGCTTGTTGCAAGATGATATTAAACTATGTGTAATTGGGTTCCATTTTGGGTAAAGGGTAATTGAGATTCTTCTGATATCAGCTGTGAAAAAAACTATTCATTTCTGTCTTCTGCTAATCCTAGAGAACTGTTTTTTTTTTTTTTTATCTTTGTTCATATTTTAGGCTGGCGGGATATCCATGAAGCCATTTAGATAATGTTTATTCTTAATAATTCCCTTTTTTTCCTTTTTTATATTGCTTCGATTATCTTGTGATTTCTTCTGAAGTTTTAACTGTTTAAAATTCAAGGTATAATTAGTCATAAAACATATATGTATAATTTTACATTCTAATCTATATTTTTGTCCTATCAGTATGGTTTTGGTTAGTTAAAGTTGGAGTTCTCTAGGATTTATTTTGGTATGAAAATATGGATGTTGTCTAGGTAAGTGGATTTCTTCTCTGCCTGGGTCTCTTCAGGCATACCTTTACTAAAGAGGTAGAGCCACGGAGTATAACACATAAGGTTGGAGTTAACAATTATGTGTCTGTGTATATATCGTGTATGGGAGTTAAATGCCTTTATTAATACTATTATTATATATTTCTTTGGGTTGTAATGATAAATTGGTTTATTTCTTTATATACATTAAAATCCTGGGATCGGAGTAATCCTGATAAAATGTTATTTCTATTGTTTGTGATATATTTATTGACCAAGTCGAAGCATTTTTGACAAATAAAATCATACTTGGGACATACTAGGATTAAATTTTCTAAGGTTTCTATCTGTCCCAAATTGCAATTTAAACATAATGGGGTAAAATATGATTTAATTCTATGTAATGTACTATTTACTGCGGCATGCCCCATTCTAAGGCGACATATATTAACTATTTCATGTATTTTCATTTTATTCTTTGTACATCAGGGGTTATGCGTATATTCTTCCTGAATTTGTTTGTACCATTTTGCTTTGGGGGTGTCCCTTATCTTTTTGAAGAGTTGTGTACTAATTGTAATTTTTCGTACATTTTAAAGTCGCCTAATTTGATAGACAACTTGTTTAAATCCCTGCCATCCCTTACGGCTTCTTTATCTAATGTGTCTACACTTTCATTACCTACAATGCCCGAATGTCCAGGCACCCATTGAAATACTATTAATTTATTTTTGAGACTTATTACTTTTTTGATAGGCATAACAAGGTTATCATCCGACCTGCCACAACTACCATTTTCTATTGAAGTTATTGCTGCTTGTGAGTCACTACATATTACTATTTCGTTGTTATCTATGTTGTCTATATATTGCATATAGTTCTGCTGTAAAACTTGACATATGTTTATTCAACTTGAATTTGTCTTGGACATTAAGGTGAGGGATTAACAAGGCAGCGCCGGTTCCCTCACTGTTTTTTTAGCCATCTGTGTAGACAAATATGTAATTTTTATAGGTTATTCGTAACAAGTTGTTAAATATTTGTTTGTACATTACTTCACTGCAGTTTTCTTTGCTAAAATCATGATTATCTAGGATATATTTAAAAGAAATATTAAACTTCTTCATGTATAAAGGTTTATTAAAATCTCCTTGTGTATAAAATATCTTAGGTTTTTCAAAATGATTGTAATTTATGTCATGAAACACCGTTAGTGCTTTGATATATAATGGATGGTTTTTATTATCCCAGTATTTCATTGTTTTAGTGATTAGGTTCAGATACATGATTTTGTTATATGCCGGGTGATTGCTTTCAGTTATTACTTTGTGCATTAATCTTTCAGTTAAAACATTACGCCTCAATTGCAAGGAAGGGTGTGGTTTTAAAACTCCCCAATGATATTATTCTTAAGGCAAGGTTTTGAATAACATCTAATTTATACAATGTGGAGTTTGCAATGTGTCCAAACAGAAAACTACAAAAGTCTAGTTTAGCACGAATGAGACTTTTATATATTTGCAGTGCAAAATCAGGATGTGCTCCGCTTTTACCACATGTTATTAATTTTATAATGTTTACTTCTTTTAAACAGATATGTTTTAGATAACTTATATGTTCTTTAAATGTCAATTTACTATCAATTATAATACCTAATAATCTCATATTTGCAACCTTTGCAATGTGTTCTTTATTTATGTGCAATATGTTGTTATTATTCACATACCTTTTCCTAGAGAATATGATAACTTTACACTAATCTGTATTAAACTCTAAATACATTTTATTAAATGAATCTACTAAACTGTTCAGTGCTCTTTGAATGTTATTATGTGCCAAATCATAATCTTTATTGGCACTGTTATTAAACTGTTCTAGCACCATACTAATTTCTTCTGATTATCCATTTTATCTCCCACATCCTCTTGGATCTATTATATTAATTTATTATTTCGTCTTATACCATCCTCTTAAATGTCACTTCACACAACTTTGATTACTAAATTTAGCACATCTCTTTGATCTTCCATTGCGAACTACTAGGTACCTACTAGTTAAAGAAACAAAGACAAACTAAATATATTAATATGTCACTTAATATTTCTTTTCTTTTTAATATCGCATTGCGGCCGGTTCGGCTATTCAGCCATTAACGAGTGCTTGCTGGTTAGTTTTCGTTGTCATAATTTAAAAGTACATAAATATACGAACATATAACACTTAACACAAACTCTGTATACATTTTATTTTTATTTTCTTCGTGTAGTAGGCTGACTGACACTGATGTCTACCTGTATGTATTGGTGGTAGGAGGGAGGGGTTCTTATCTATACTGGTTACTATTGTATCGTAAATTTAGTTAAAGAGTCGAATTTTAGTTTTTCCTCCTACAATGAACTTTGCTTATTTTAGATTATTGCTTTTAGATTATTTATATATTTCGAACTCTTCTAACCCATTCATTAATTTCAACTTTATACAATGATGTAGTATTTTTAACGGTTTCCCGATGACGGTGTATTTATTAACGGCAGTGACGGTACGGGTAAATCTTATTTTTTCGTAAGAGATTTTGCCTACCAAACTGCATTTATACGACGCTGGGTGATGCTACCCAAAACATTGTAGGGGAATTCTTTGTAGGGGAATTTTTGGTGTAGGCACGGGAGTGACGTTGTTGTTCTAGTGATGACCTATTTATGATTTCTTGTACATTTTAAAATTGTATTTTTCTTCTTTTTTTTATTTTTTTTCTCTTTTCCATAATTTTTATTGTGAAGTTATGTTGTGCACGACTCGTGCCCACGCACAGGCCTCGTGCCTATGTGGACACTAAATCCATAGACAGTAATTATTTGTACATTAATTGCTGTAATTTTATTTATGGAATAAATAAATAAAACTAAAAACTAAAGCATTACATCGGTGTTAGCATTTCTCAATCGTTTGACTGTGATTGGTAACATGTAAAGATAGTTGTCGATGTGTCCTATTTTATTTATTCTTATTACGTAGTTATTATTTTATTATATTGTTATTATATTATTTGTTACTGCTAACTAGTCTCAACGGTGTGTCAAAATTAAATGTTGGGTTTTCGTAAATGTGTGTGGTTCCTGGTATCTCTATTTATGTCATTAATTTATGAGCATTGTATAAAGGCTCTCCGATTTCCGACGATGATAACGACTCTGGATTTTCGTCTTTAAAAAATCAATAATTGCTTCAACCCATCATTATCACTTTTGAACCTGCATAGACAATTTCGGTATTTTAAAATATTGACAGTATTGACGATCGTGTAAGGTTCCCGCTTGATGAGGAAGTTGTGAATAGTAACATTTTTTGTATTATTATTTATTTTGTTCTGTTGTTTGACATCTACAAAAACTAAAAATGGATTAAAATGAACACACTTTAAAATTAATAGATAAACTCACAAACATACAAAGAATAAATATGAAATATAGCCGTAACCACCAAAGGAAAAGCCTTAACATCTGTATGGTTTTGTCTCCACCATTTCATCCAAATTGTATTGTATTTAATTTTATAATTTCTGACTTTTCCAAACATATACTCTGAAAACGTTTTCAAAAACAAATTCAACCTTCGTTCAAGATGGCGGGCACTCTATAATTCCACCATATTTTTATACACACACGGATGACAAATTTAAGCAAACCTGCAAAATTGTCGTCTCAAAATGTTTAAAATTAGATTTAAAATATTGTGCAACGTTTGCAGACACATTAACATTAGTTTTACATTCTATGTAAATTATTAACTTTTATTTTTATTGTTAACTAGGGGAAACCTATGCGTGCTCCGCACGACAATCCCGTTGGGACCTTCTATACACATAATCATGTTATGTTTTCTCTACAATAAAGGTTTAGGATTAATAATAACACCAAAGCTAAGATGGTAAATAATTGTAAATGTTTAAATCAAATTATTTCGTATATTTGAAAACCCCACCGTGCTCCGCACGCCAACCCCATTGAGACCTTCTGTACATATAATCATGATATTTTTTCTTTATAATGAAGGTGCAGGATTAATAATAACCCCAATGTTAAATGTTCAAATCAAATTATTTCTTATATTTGGAACCCCTGCGTGCTCCGCACACCAACCCCGTTGGAACCTTCTATACACATAATCATGTTATGTTTCCTTCATTATAAAGGTTTAGGATTAATAATCCTAGCTAAGATCCAAAGCTAAGATGTAAGGATTTTTTAAAACTGGAAAACGTATCACTTGGAAACAAATTCGCAGCACAAGAGCTGTTATTACGACAGTAATTCAATGATGGCGTCACAGAGATAAAATAATAAATTTTAAATGAATTTAAACATTGTTAAAATTTATTAATGCACGCAAGAAATATTAGCACTAAAATCTTCATTCAAACCATTACTCGAAACAATGTATCCGAACGTACTTTGTTAATTTAATAGGTAGTCCGACAGTAAATAACCGAAAGAATGGCTCTGGAATTATTTACTGTAATGTTTTCAGTTTAGCATAATTAACGTTCCAAACAATAAACCAAGATTTAAAGATGTTGTGGACAGTAACTTTAAATACTAACGACAGTCGGACGGACGAATGTTTAAAATACGATAAATTATAAAAGTATAATCAGGAGTTTCGAGTTTGAAACTTTCTGTCTGCGAAACGTCTAATTAGCCGCTGTTAAACAGTTTGAGGTCCGAGAGGTAAGACGAGTTTATATTCTTGTTTGAGTAATTTTAACATTCACATTCTTCGTCGTGGTATTTATATGCCCCTCTCGCTTACTCTTCACGGAACCTTGCTGGTTATCTGTTAATTAATGATTCAGCATATTTAATTACCAAGCCTTTGTTATTATCTTATTAAAAGATCATTAGCGGCGGTGTAGGTAATTTATTGCTATTTATCTACAATCTGGGAAATGGGAATTTCAGTTTTACGTTACATACATTGTTTAGTTCTTCGTAAAAGAATAATACGTTATAAAGATACGTGTGTTTAGTTAAAATATTTGATTTCACTTTTGAAAACTTACTTTATTGTGTATCTCAAATAATTGAAATAATAAGTCCTCTTATTGTGAATTAAGTAAATTTTATTTAACACAAATGAAATTATTTTATGCTCTACAATTTAACTGTTGATAGCCTTTTTAGAGCACTTAGTATATTAACAATTTATTTTAATTTGTTATACTTTTTAATTATTTAGCACTCTTTAATCTCGGGTTACTGATTCTGGCTTTTTATTAAATGTGCAATTGAAATTCTATAGCTTAAAATTAACAAAATAAATTCTATTGTATAGGCTTCTAATATTAAGACATATATATATAAGTAAGGAGTATTTATGCAGTCCAGTCATAGTGTTCAATATGTTTTAAAATATTTAAAATGATTAGAAAATGTTCAGATTCCATTTATAAATGCTGCTGAAAATCTCGGTCAAAGATAGGTGCTTTCATAGGAATCAATATTTCTTATAGTAGGTTAGTTCTTTTGCTGGTTTACCATACACATTTATTTATTCTTCAAGGTGCTGTTATTCAAAATTGTTCTTATAAAATTTAAAAATCTCCATAATAAAAATCAATACGTCTGAACTTCTTGAGGTGTTATGTAAGAATGCCAAAGAGGAATGAATTTTTCAACAATCCCGGGATACTATGAGTCATACCATCGGTTGTATATTTGCTATAGCTTATTTACTGAATTTGCACAAATGTTAGTATTTTCCATGCTAGTTTTAATTTAATCATACTTCTTCCAATTACAAGATGATTGTGTTCATTTTGCGTTTAAGACTGTTTAAAAAAAATTATTTAAACTTAAAATATCCACTTTACTGTATATGTCGTATTTTTTAACACCGTCACTGTCTAGACATCGATGTGATCGTTCGATAGATCGCCGCATTGTTTCTTACTGAATTCATCAATCGATCATATTTTAAACTCTGAACATAGCTTGTTTTGTTTAAAAAAATTATTAACGTATTTACATACATTCATTTTTTTTAACATTTACAAACATACAATATTACTTTGATTTTAATAACTTTAATGATCTAAACATGAAATAACTACACATAAGAATAGTGAAAAGGTTGTTAGTTAAGGGGAGGTCCCACTGAAAATGGTCACAACCCCCCAAAAAAATTACATTTTCTTCTTTACTAAAATTTTAATTAGATCTTCCTGTATTAAAAAAAACACAACAAGTTGATGAAAATATATATAATTCTTGGAGATAAAAATGTTTGAAGTTGAACATGCACATGAATTTTTGGTGAACCACTTCGGGACTAGCCTTGTATAATCACTGATTATAGTACAAACTCTTATGCTGTGACATTTCTTTATACTCTATGGTATATAATATAATAATAGTAGTACTTGTAATCAATAAAAATTAAAATGGTGATTTAGGACCATTTATTTTGCCTAAAATATAACAAATACAATTATTTTTAGAAAACGCGCGATTCCCGAAAGTAGAGAAAATGAAGAGTTAGTTTACTAAAAATGCTAAGGCTCAAAAAGTATTAGAGATTTTGCAGCAGTGAAATTTTGCATGCTTGCTTTTTACACAAACAGGCACAAAGTTATGCATGGGCTTTCCATTATCTAAAGTAGTTTTTATTATTTTAAATTTTTATAAAAATTTCTAGTTTAAAATTTGTAGCGATAAAATATGAAGAAATAATTTAAAATGAATGCATAACTTTGTTGTCAACATTATACTCTTTCAAATGACACTTCAATAATGGTTCTACTACTTACAGGTTACAAAGCCTTAGCGTTTCTTGTGAAACCCTGCAAATCTGCCCAAAATGGCTGGGGGGAGGGAGATAGTTTACAGGTGGTCAAACAATGGTTATTTTGTTTCAAGTAGACTAATTAGAGATAGTAAACATTTAAATAGCTCAAAATAATATACCGTTAAGGATATAGAATTTTCAGTGGGACTTCCCCTTATGCCGCTTTAGGTTATAACCATATGTTGTTAATTATGAATGTTATGTTTTATGTATTTAAAATAAACAAAAGGTAAGTAGAATCTAAAAGAATGATAAGTTTTAGATTTAATTTGGTTGTTCAATATTCTAAGATTACAAAGTTATTTTAACTATCCAAACGGATAAATTCTGTTAGGTAAATTTTGTGGTTAGCTTCTAGGCTATCTAACAAATTTTTTGAATCTTACATTTCACTGTTCTTTTACTAAAAAACCAGAATCTTATGTTTCAATATATATACAAATTACCCCTTGATCATTCCTCATGGCTTTAAATGTTACAACGTAAATATAATTACTGCAAGTACTAGTAATGCGTTGATTGCTGAAATATAAAATTGAGAAATGTCGCTCGATTATTGACTGGCATTGCATGTCTGGCAGTGGTGCCTTTTGGCACGGTGTAACAAAAACCCTCCGTTGATGACATATTTTGCATTTTTCAAGTCCGAATGTCCAGTCGTTGGTAAATCCTTCTAAAAGCTAGATTTTATTTATAGGTGTAGATCCCAGTTGCTGCTTCAATAAAGTGTTTAATCAAAGTCACTATTTCAAAATGTACAACCCAGAGCTTGGCAGTGGGGCTGCGTTCTGCCATCAGTTGAATCTGAGCTTTGAATTCTTCTTGCACATCTTTCACAATCCTCTTCAAACCATTAGAACGAGTCACTGTTCTGTCCATGTTGCACAAGATCGCATCCATTGATCCACCATTGTTGGCGACAGCTCCATTTATTGAATCAATAATTATGTTGGGCAAAGTTCTGTGAGCCAACATATGAGATTACACTGCCCTTGCAAAAGCTTGGCCAGACATGATTTTTTTAATGTTCTTAAGGAGCTAGAGATTTGAAACTTTACATAGCTCAGAACTGAAGACTAAAAAGCAGAAAATATTATTGAACTAACAAACTTTTTAAAATACCTAGTTTTTAAAAAGGGTCAAAAAGTATAAAATTGTTTCTCCTAGTCATACAGATTTATAACCCCATTCAATGTGTCCTGAAAATTTGTGATTCTGAATTTTTAATAGCTTTGAAAATACTTATAAAATTAAAAATATGGGGCGCTTGCAATAGATAATAATAAGGAGTGTAGAAAACTCACAGAACAGTTTGCAGTAAATAAAATTGCTAGTGCCTTAGGTGAACTCTTCATACGTCAATTATCTATTGCAAGCGTCCCACTTTTTAGTTTTTAACCTTACAAGTATTTGTATAGCTTTTAAAAATGCACAATATTAAAAACTATCAGAACAATGTGTAAGGGGTTCGGAATCCGTATGGCTTATAAATCTGTTTGGAGGTTGGAGAAATTATTTTATCCTTTTTAGTTCGTTTTAAAAACGTGCTATATTATTTTTTTTGTTTATTTTAACTAATATTTTTTAATTACTGGACATGGCTGAAAGGTTTAATCCATTCTATATTGTATTCAACTTAAAATTAGGAGAAAACGATAGTATTCAATAATAAATCCGAGTTTTGGAATGAAAAAGTGCGTTTTGCAGAGACAGCCGAAATACTACAATTTTTAACTAGCGCTTGAGCCCGAACGGTTCGTCAGAGAAGAAAATCTAAATTTGTAGGAAATTTTATGTTCTATCATTTTGAATAGGAAGGGTATTTATGAAAAGTGTACAGTTTTCGAGTTGTAAGAGAAAAACCGTTCGAAAATAAGATTGTTTAAATTTTTCTGCATTTTTTTCAATTTTTCGACACGAAATTTTTGTAGACAAACCTCAGATTTGTATTCAGCACCACAAAAAACATCTAAAAGGGATGAACTACCCCAAAACTACCCCAAAACTTTCCCGTTGGGCACTCTTTTGAGCACAAATTAACTGTATTATTGGGTATTTGACCTAGGACGAAGTGTAGGAAGAAATTTGAATATTTGAAAAAGGGTTCCAAAAATAACAACGATAATACTGTAGGCCTACAGGGTGAAAATAATTATTGACCTTATTTATAATGGATGTCTAGAAAATATTTTCAGAAATTTCACCAGGTTATTCTACAGGCGAAAATAACAAAACAGTTTCAGTAAACACAAACTAAGGAAATTATAGCTTGGTTTTTAATTATCCGCCATTGTTTTTACTAAACACTTAATATCTTTAGAAATATAAAAGATATTGACCTCAACTTTCTTGTACATATTTGTTACATACCTTTTACCCTTGCTAAAAAAAACAGAACGTTCTTTTGTATCCTATACAAACGGCCATTTAAAATTGTTGATGTGAAATATCTCTAAAACCGCTACCATTATAAAAAATGTTAGGAAACAAAAAGATTAGATTTTTTTTAACAAACAAAGCAGTATTTTTATTTTCCCCGTAGCTCAAAAGTTAACCGAGTTATCGGATAAAAAGTTCAAAACATAATTCCTTTCCGTACTATTATTGTTGTTTGTTATAGACCAGGGCTGAATTTTTTTGATGCCCCAAGGAAAAAATATGCCTAAAAAACGAAAATATACACAAGCGAGTCATGCCTACACCATCGATGAAATACAAATAATATACATGTTGTATTTGACACCCCTTGCGATGGATACAAGGCCTCAAAGAAGTTACTAGAACATTCTCACTAAACCGCTCTCGAACATCCCAATGGCCGTGTGGCAACTCAATTTAATTTTATTTAATTATTGAAATATGTCATGGCATGAAATAACAATAACGGACGAAAATCTAATTTAAAATGACCGTTAGGAAGCTGATTATTTAATCAGAAACATCAATAATAAACTTCAGTGCATTGTTTGTATACAGGTAATATCAGTTCCTAAAGAATAAAATACGAAAAATTACACTACTTTACACCAAAATGAGTTTCAGCAGTATACATTGGAGTCTAGAACTGCTATCATTACGGAATACATGGAAAAACTAAAACAACAAACACATGTTTTCTAAACGTTTGACACCGGTAACAAACGCAATATTGTCCCTTCTTACGAAGTAGCGCTAGAAATTGTCAAAGCGAAAAACCTTTTAGTGATGGAGTGCTTATTAAGAATTTGAAATGGCAAAACAATTGAACGAAACAATAATTGCCAAAAAATTCTAAGTCTTTTAACATACTCCCAGGAGGACGTTACCCCCCTTGCGGAACTTAGGCCTACTTACAATGGGATATGAGGGTCTTCTCCAGTAAACGAGAAAGCGACCGTAAACGCCAGCGCTTCTTTCTATAGCCGTATCTAAACAGTGCAATTTCTTGCAGCTGAGCGCTTTGAAATTGCCTCATTTCAAACCATTTTGTAAATCCATCTTTTGTAATTGAGTGCTGGAAAAGAAAACTGAACATTCTTTATACAATTTCGGATCCGGCTTGCGTTTCGCTTTTAAGTATACATTTTTTATTGTGTAAAGAAAAAAGTTCAAACTTGGTACTTCAAAAATGTCAAATTCTGTGACAAATGAAAAAAATAAAAAAAATGTGAAAAGCAAAACGGATGCGTATTGTGACTGTGTTTAAAATGATACCTTGCAAAAAATTGCATGATAAAAAATAAATAAATAAATGTTTTGAAATTAAATATAGCTCTTATGGGATACAAATACAACATGACAGCCACTAAAGCAGACCCTTAAGGATCGGCTCTAGTAAAACAGAAAGCAACCTGCGACTCCAGCGTAGCGTCGGTAGGTTACGCGGGCATTGCTCATCCTAAATCCATTTAAAACCCGCAATTGTTCAATAGCGTTTTTAAAAAAATATCAAACTCTTGGGGATAAAATTCTTCATCCGAATGGCTTGGTAATTTTTCGCGATAATTAATATTTACAACGTAAAAAAATATTTAAAATCACCCTATAGCGGCGGTAGGTTACACGGACATTGCTCAGCCTAAATCCATTTACAACCCGCAATTGTTCAAATAGTGTTTAAAAAAAAATACCAAACTCTTGGGGACGAAATTCTTCATGCGAATGGCTTGGTAGTTTTTCGCTATAATTAATAGTGACAACATAAAAAAATATTAAAAATTAATGTTTTAAATTGTTAATAAATATTAAACAAAATATTTTTCTTAGTTTTTAAAAAGCTATTTGAATGCATATTGACCATAGCTTTAAAATGACACATCCTTTATAGTTTTCCGATCAAAAATAAAGGAAAAATTTGGATTTTAATTTAACATTGGTCTTATGGAGTGTCAGCCAACATGGCCGACAGCTAGAGCCGACCCTTAACGCTTGGAAGCATGTATCTTTGCGAAAGCTTCTTTTCCAACATGAAATTGAAAAAGTCTAAATATAGGTGTTCCCTGTCTGATAAGTCACTCAGTTCTTTCATTTGTCAACAACTACTGTCAATGTTAATTACTTAATCAATACACTGGTTAATATAAAAACCAATTTCAATAAACCTCCCACAAATTGTGTTGTATTTGTTGTTTTTTTTTTTGTAATAAATAAAATGAATTTAGCAAACAAGCAAGTTTTTTTTTGTAAATATTACAAATCACTGATGATTTGCATACGAAAAATGTCATGATGAGGCCCTTATAACCACAATTTTATTTGTAGCAGGCTACTCAAAGTTGGACAGGCCTGTTATAGACAGTACCAAGAAATTACGTTTTCCACCCTCATTGTAAACGATAGAAAATTAAAATTGCCTTAAAAATAGTTAGTTATTAAGAAATGCAGGTCGTATGATAAAATAAACTTATTAAAGTAAGTTCAAAGACATTTTATTAAAAATCAGCTATGATTTAAGACAATTAATACCTGTTCAGAACCAGTTTCAAGTTTCCATTCACACAACGAATAACAATTTCGCCAGGTTTATAAGAAACCCAAAGGGAATATTAGCGTCAAACGAGAATGAATGTTATTTGTCCTGCCGGACAATATTTTTATGTTTTATACAATCGCGAATATTTATGTAAACACTAACAAGTCTCGTCATATTTACAGCTGTATCAATGTATTATGCAATAAGTACTTTGTAGGCCTACTTTGCTGACGACGCGACGGGGTTCCAGAGACAGTCAGAGGTATGTATTTTCACGTATGACTATATTTGGTAACGCCGCGATCCTCCCAATGGACCTTGCTACGTAATTAGTAAACTCTTTACGTACAGTTTCTTTTATTTGAGTCACGTTGCGATATTTCTTTATAAAATTGTTTTATACGACGGCGTATTGTGGATAATAAAATTACTTTCATGCAAGGGATACATTTAGATGTCGCGCACGAAGGTAGGGTTTTATAGGCGCTTGTGATTGTTTCGAGTTATTGATGTGATACGGCCTCTAATCATTTTGTTTTATCTAAATTATTGTCGGCTTTTTATCTTTGGCAGTGTTTTTTTTTTTAACAACTGTTTTTCCCGATAATTTCAACGCAAAGAAAGCTATTAAGACTAGTTAGTAAGCCTGGGGTCTTACTGGCTTTAACGCATGTAAAGAACAAAGTAAGTTTTATATAAGTACTAGTGCACCAGGCAATGCTTCGCTATTGCTTGATTTAATTTTAACGGTAGGCATCCCATTTCATCCCTTTGATTTAAGTAATTGAATTAATAACGTTTTTTTACATCAATGAAGAATAATATTAAATAACTAGTAAACCCGCGTGAAAAATCACAAGCGGATTAATTAGATACACAACAGAAACACATCATTTATACAAAATACTATTTAAAAACAAAACACTTATCTAGGCCTACCTAAGTGTGCTGAAGGGGATTTTTAACTCGGTAAATGTGTACAATTATAAGGATTATAAAACTGTAGGAATATTTGTTTGGATTTTGTATTTATGTATGTTATTATATATTTAAAGAAAGATAAAAATATTATCTTTTAATTGCTTTTCATTTCATACTAGCAGGCCCGTGCTAATATTTCGCTAGTTAGGAGTACGCCTAGATACCTGATTTAATAGATTGATTTAATTAAGTAAATTTCTTTTAATTTGAAAGATTGAGTCCCGTATAAAAAGTAAGAAACAATCTAAAAAGACAATTTCCATCACCAATTATAAGTTTCACCTCCATAACTATTGAACTATAAACAGAAAATCATAATTAAGCAACAGCAAAATTTAACATAACCTACTTCAATAAAGTAAACTAGCTGACCCGGCAATGTTTCGCTATTGCTTAATTTGAAAGCCTGTAATTCGTATCCCTGAGGGCCGATGTAAATTATAATGGGATTCTGTTTATTGCTTGATTTACCTAACCTAAAATTATATTCAGTTTTTGATCCAAGTTGTTCATCAAAATCAGCTGTTTTAAGCTTTTCATACGAACAGCTGTTTCTGATAAAATCAAAAGAAATATTTCTTCTTCTTCCTTAAGATTGACCTTCCATAAGATTAACATTGAAACTTTGAGGGCCACTGGGGCGTAGCCCTAATGTCCTAGGACTTTGGTAAATGGCCTAAAACCTTCCCAGGGTTAACCTGTGTTACTATGCAAAATTTCAAAGCAATCGGATGGACGGTTTGGTAACGCATAAAGGACAAACATACATACATTGAATTTTATATATATAGATTACAACAAAAACAAACCATGTTATGATAATAAAACATATGCTGTTATAATCAGCTGATCTATGCTATTATATATGTCCAATAGAACTCCAGATGATAATAAAACATGTGCTGTCATAATCAGCTGTTATGTGCTATTATATTCAGTTGATAAGTAAATACAATGTTAATGAATAGAAAATATTTTAAATTCCATTTTTAATAACTCCAATAAGTTCAATAGAACTCCAGATATCATTTGGAATAGGCTTAAAATTTTACCCCATGTTAAATTGCCATAAGAGATTTTAATTTCCGTTTTTAGAAAATTTAGTGGGGTAATAACTGAAATCCAAGCAAAATGGGGAAATATACAGACACTTACTTTTAATTTGGTACCAATTGCGAGTATATTGGTCCAGTAAAACTCGAGATCTCACTCGGATTACAAAAATCTTTTCAAATTAATATATAGATTGATGATAGATCAAATGATTTAAAAGCTATTAATATTATAGTGAACGAATTAATAATAGAATATGTTTATGTGTTTTACGAAGATGTACGAATGTTTCCGAAGTTAAACGAATAGGTATTTCTTCTTTAAATTTGTATAAACAAATATTTTGATGATCAAATTTTGTATTTATATACAGTTTATAACCTCCAATCAAATATTACAACGTATTTTATAACATACATTAGTTCTATAGATCATATTTAAAAAATAAACCTTATAAGAAATTATAATGATTGAAGTTGTAAACATAACCCCAAAGTATAATCTAAACTGGGTTTGTTTAAGTATTACAGATGATGGGTGAAATCAGCTGTTATATTATACCAGAAATTATAATGATTGTAGTTGTTTACATAACCCCAAAGTACAATCTACGCTAGGTTTTAAACAGATGATGGGTGAAATCAGCTGTTATATTAAATGTTACTCACGTACGGACGTACACTCGCTTTTATAGGAGTTGATTTTAGCTCTATACAGTAGTTTGTAGAAGTTTAGTGTTATTTATTTTTAGTGTTTATAGGTTTAACCCCATTCAAATACATTTGTTTGTAGTGACCATATTATCCAAAAATTCCTGGTAAATTGTGGAATTTTAGTGAAATTGGTTGAGTAGTGTTTGAGAATATAAAAAAAGTAAGTGTATGAATTAATATTTAATTTTGGGTAGTTATTCCATTTCATCCCTTTGTTTAAAAGTAATCATATTGCCAACAGTTAAAGGACCTTTAATCTAGCAGTTTTAACCTAGATGGGAGTTTACCTTCGAATAAAGAAGAATTTACTAAAATTACATTTATTTATTATTTGCAACTATTATTTCTTCTGTCAAATCGCTGTCGCGTTGGGAAACGTCGGTACGAGTACCGCACGATCTTCTGGCGCAAACAGAGTTGCCGTTTTCTATAACTCCGACTAAAAGTTGCATACTCGAAGCCAAACATATGCGCCGGTACGCCCAGGCTGGCGAGCCGTAAAACACTACCACTGCAAGTCATAAATGCTTGTTTTATGGTCGGTTTTATTTGAATTTCTACAAAAACAAACACAGTAATGTGTGTGGTTATGCCGACTTTATTGCTGCGGTAATGAATTTACTCGACGGTTTTGTGTTCTTCGAGAGAAAGCTTCCAGGTCTCTTAGTGCTTGCAATGTGTAATTACACGAATGTTTGTTTTTCTTTAAATGGTTTCGAATGTAGTATGGTTAAAGTATTTCTTTGTGAAATAAACGTTAGTTTGTAAATGTTTTCTGTAGAGAGAGCTGAACTATACATGGATCATATTACTTTACCTTAACAATATTATACGAGAAAAGCCAGTTCAAGATTTACAGGAAACCTGCATAAAGAGATCACGTCAAATAATCCGATATCTCACAAACTAGCAGCATTTAATAGATTTATTTATTTACTTAACTAGTAAGCCTCCGTGAAAAATCACAGGCTGATATCAGAAATACCTCATTTAAAAAACCAACTATTAAAAAACAACATTAAGGAATACTTATCTAGACCTTTGCTGAAGGGGATTTTTAACTGGGTAAATGTGTGCAATAATAAGTACTAGTGGACCCGGCAATGCTTCGCTATTGCTATTGCTTGATTATATTAACCTAAAATTATATTCAGTTTTTGATCCAAATCAGTTGTTGATCAAAATCAGCTGTTTTAAGCTTTTCATACGAACAGCTGTTTTTTGTGCCCCTGATAAAATCAAAAGAAATCTTTCTTCTTCTTCCTTAAGATTGACCTTCCATAAGATTAGCATTGAAACTTTGAGGGCCACTGGGGCGTATCCCTGAGGACCGATGTAAATTATAATGGGATTCTCCTCATCTACAGGACACTACCTTTCTAACGGTATGCGCGAATTTCTCCTACGAGGCACACAAGATGAGAAAAAAGGACGAAAAGTTTTATGCTTGCCTATTAATATATAGATTATAAAAATGTAGGCCTACTTGTTAAACATTTTTATTTACACACGTTATTATATTCAAAGAAAGATAAAAATACTATCTTTTAATTGTTTTTTATTTCATATTGATAGATCAAATGATTTAGATGTTATTAATATTATAGTAAAGAAATTAATAATCGAATATGTTTATATGTTATACGAAGATGTACAAATGTTTCAAAAGTTAAACGAGTATATCTGATCTTTAAATTTGTATAAAGAAATATATTGATGATAAAACGTTGTATTTATGTACAGTTTATAACCTCAAAGCAAATATTATAACGTATATTATAAAATTCTATAACTCATATTTTAAAAAATCAACTTCACAAGAAATTATAACGATTGAAGTATAATTACCCCAAACTATAATCTACACTGGGTTTATTTAAGTATTACAGATGATGGATGAAATCAACTGTTTAGATGTACGAATGTTTCCGAAGTTAAACAAATTGGTATCTTTTCTTTAAATTTTTATAAAAAATATATTGTTGATAAAAGGTTGTATTTATATTCATTTTATAACCTCAAAGCAAATCTTATAACGTATTATTTCCTACATTAGTTATTTAACTCATATTTAAGAAAATCAACTTCACAAGACTTACATTGATTAAAGTTGTAAACATAACCCCAAATTATAATCTTTGCTACGTCTGTTTTAGTAAATTACAGATGATGGGTGTAATCAGCTGTTATATTATAATATTACTCAAGTACGTACACCTCGCTTTTATAGAAGTTGATAGTATGTGTATAAAACAGGTCGAATACACAAATTACAACACAAAGGAACAATACACATAAAATCACAAGATACAATTAAACAAAAATCAGCTTAAAAAATAAAGAAAAATATACAATAATTATAAACATATAGATATACAGGGTGTCTCGTAACCAATCTACCAAACTTTACATTTTTATTCAACAGGTTAAAACTAGCTAATCTATAGATATAAATAAAATTGAATCGTTTTGTGCTAAACGTCATCAGGTGATAGTTTTCGGAAAAATGAAAAACACTTTCTCCTCCTCAGAAAACTTACTCAATAGTGGTTGGAAATTTAGTTTTGTTAAATTTATATAATAAATAAATATAATAACTGAAATTAGGAGTAAAAATATTTTTTTTCTTTAAAAAACAAATTATTGTTGACTTATCTCCTTTTAGCACCAAATTATAAAAAAGGCTTAAGACTTTGTATTTTACACAATAATTTATTTTTAAAACTTTACAAACTCACTCAAAAATGTTACTTATAGATGTAAAATACTCAAGTTTTTGATTTTCAGTTGCCTAAGTCTTCATGTTCTTCATCTGAAGTCTTCCACAGGTAAATCTGTAAATCTTCTTCAAACTGTACGGGAATGTACGGTTGAAGTTTTTTTATGTCATCTAGTTTAACTTTTTTTAGGGGCGCTTATACTGGGTAGGCCTTTTGAAGTCTGGCAACTTTCATTTTTTTTCTCTGAAAATCTTTACTTGCCTGCCTTTTCTTTCCCGATCTAGAATTTCCTACATCAACTTCACAAAATCTTCTATCATTTTTACAGCTACTTTTGTAATATAAATTTTATCTAAAAAAACTCTTCTTGCTGCACTAAACGTTTCAGGTTAGAAAAACAACACAGTTAAGCCTGAAGTTGTTGTCAGATGTTTTGTTAGTTTTCAAATTTGCCTCCGTGTTCTTGCTAAATGGGTAATCAGTCTGTGACTCTGCTCCTTTTAGCATGAATTGGCCTCAAACAAGTGACGGTTCTATGGTAACCATGAATTGGACTGATTTGCTTTTAGTGAAACATTATGCCAAATGACCCCATGCTTCTAATTCTATAAAGCATGTGCTTAGTTTAGAAGTTGTCTGTATGTTTTTTTTTCGTAGAAATATTATCTCATTAACGGTTTAGGATAAAATTCATGACAATCAGCATACAAGTTAATCACATTTGTTTGCACAAATGTGAAAAAATTTATTTTGCTGAAGTTATGCGTTTCAAGATGGCGGCGGTTCAAACTTTTAAAAGTTAAATATCTCAAAAAGAAAGCATTCGCTGGACTGCCGACAGAACTAAGTGAAAACTGTAATGAATATAGATCGTTGGTCATATTGGTTTGATATGGAATTTGATTATTTTAACACTACCAAATAAACCGTTTTAACACAACTTACAAAATGAGGAAGCACAATGTCCATTTCAGAGGTATTACCAATTAAACTATTTTAACACAACTTACAAAATGAGGAAGTACAATGTCCATTTTAGAGGTATTACAAAGTAAAATATTTTAAAACAACTTACGAAATGAGAAAGCATAATGTCCATTTCAGAGGTATTACCAAGTAAACTATATACAGTACTCTGATATATAGTAGAGCATGACGGAAAAATGCGTGAAGGTAAAATCCGATTCACCGCCTGCAAAATTTTGGATTAGGCAATTTTGAATTTTTACAATAATTTTAGGTTAGGCCTAGACTTATACTTTCTAGGCCTAACCTAAAATTATTGTATGTGTGTTTCCGTAAAGGCAGGTAGAATAAATTAAATATACACACAATAATTCTAGGTTAGGCCTAGACTGATGAACCAACATTTTATGTTTATTGAATGTATTTCAGCGCTTGACGATAATATCTGAACTACTTTGGACAGAATCGATCTTAATTTAAATTGATGAACCAAAACATCAACATTGCATGTTTCTTGAATGTATTTACATGCATTGCCGTAGCAACCAATTTGATAACGCCTTTTCGTTACTCGTATTTTATATTTGTCATTGCCATAGCAACCAATTAATAACACGTTTTTCGTTACGCGTTACATTTTCTGTTTGTTCACTCCTACATCAACCCGCGTTAAGGAATTTCGTTCCAAAAAACCCACGGATGAATATGTGAAATGTATTTACAAAATAAGGAACGCTACCATTTGGTCGTCTAAGATATGCATCGGATATTATAGCTTCAATATCTAGTTGTATCAATCACAGCTAAGTATACTTGGAAACCTGATTGTTATCAAAGCCGTTTGAGATTTATACAGATGATCGCTATTCTATTTGCCGTGTAGGCGGTCGGAGTTACCGACCGTTAAATATACTCTTCTGATAAGAGCTTTAAGTGTTATTGCGAGCAGCACCTGTTGGTAATGGGTCGATATGAGGATATACAACGTCATTACCGAGTGACATTAATGGGATATATAGACTCATCCGAGGCAACTTCATGGCCCATTAGCCTCGTCATGGGTTACATGTATTCTGGGCAGAAACATCTTTAGTGCTCGATGGGAAAGTATAATTAACGCTATAAAACAGAAATATCGGTAATTATCTCGAAGAATTTTACGTTCGATGATTTATTCGTCGTGAATTTGTTTTTGTTAAAGCTTCCTGGTTTTGTACGATTAAACTCGTTTGTTTATTACGTCCAGAGTTTAACGTAAAAATAATTCGCATTTTCCACACGTTATAAACTTAAATTATACTCTGTAATTATGTTTTTCAAAAGAACGACCTTGCACGATAGGTTGTAGTGTTCATTCTTGGTTGGAAACAGGACCGAGCAACGATGAGTGTTGCTGTCGTTCGTCTGCAATTTTGTCGACGACTTTGTTTATACAAGGAAGATGTTATGCTTGCTGCCTGTGAAATTTTCTATAAACCCTAGTAATGCTAACGTTTTTCCGAAGTCAAGCCATTTCGGTGCGTGTGCAAACATATTTTCAAAAAATCGCTAAATATAGTAATTATAAACCAATCCAAAAGTGTTCCATAGCTTTTTTGTAGAGAGGGTCAAAGAATTTATATATGCCAGTAAAAAAATAATTCATGAAAAATTAACAAAGTTATTAGCTCAAGAAACAAGCATGTTCAGTAACGAAAGGATAAAGTTCAACTTCAGGCCTACATAAAAGTAGTAAACATTTTTTGTAATTTTTTTCGTAAAAGTAACAAATTTTCGTAATTTAGTTCTGAATAGCACTTTATACAAATAAAGTGACAAATAAATTTGACAATTTCAAAATTCTTATTTTGAAAACACCAGTTTTCATGTTCCTACTACAAGACTCCCAACAAAACTAGGCCTAGTTTGAATAGTAATTTGGGAATCTTTTGCCCAAATATGAAATATTATTATAAGAAAGTGTAGAGAATAAATCAAAGAATTGAACTGTATACTTGTAAATTATTATTTCATAAAAGTATTTGACTTAGTTTTACTTCCATCACAAAATTATATCAAACTTTTCACGGACGCATCAAATACGACGTTCTTTGTGAAAATCCTTTTAAAGTGCTACATCGGGAGCGTGAGAAAGTCGAGTTTTGAATTTCCCATTTGTCAGTATGACTCAGAACTGTACGAATTAAACCGTTAGAGTAAATATAGTTTGCTTTACACCAAACGAAAGATTGAACTTTGGTCTATAAATAGATATAATTCAAAATGTGCTTTTTTATCGGTTGAAATCTGTTAAATTGCAAAGGTTTACAGACAATTCCATATCTTTCGAACTATGAAAGTGACTTTTGATTGGATGGCAGTTTTAGAAAGTTAAAGTCTTCACGAATCCAAAGGTATATATATATTGTCAAAATATTCCGGAAAGAGTATAATTGCATTATACTTCACGCGTGGCGAAACGTTTACAGGAAACTAAAATTTTAAAAAGATGATTACATATTATGATGATTTAAAAAAAAAAATTGTAAATAAAAAAGTAGTCAATTGAGTAGTGTTAGACCAAAGCCTAGCGCTTTGACTGTCAAACATCTGAAGGGTTATAAACAGAACTCGTTACAGTTGAACTCTATAACTTCTATAACTCATATTTAAAAAAAAATCAACTTCACAAGAAATTATATTATTGACCGAAGTTGTAAAAATATCCCTAAAGTATAGCCTACGCTAGGTTTTGTTTAAGTATTACAGATGATGGGTGAAATCAGCTGTTATATTGTTACTCTTGTACGTACACGAACGCTCACTTTTAGTTATTTCATTTTCATTTATTTGGCCAGCTTCCCCTAGATTACAAAGTTGGCATTGCCAATTCAATGTAGGAATCGTCAACAACTTACATCAATTGCAAATGAACAAAACCAAAACAGTACAGAAGAAGCTACAACAGAAGGAGTGTCTCAGACACCTATACACTCTACAAACTCCTCAACTGAGTATAAACATTGCTCTGTTAAAAATGCATTAAATTTTTCCTTAAGACTGGTGCAACTTAAGCTATATTTTATATCAGACTGTAATTTGTTGTACAGTCTGATTCCCATGTAGAATGAACCAGCCTCGTAGACAGACAGGCGCTGCTTGGGATATTGAAGGACATTTTTGCCTCGGGATTCATGTTTGTACTGTAAAATCCAATCTTGAAATTTATGTTTATTTGCATGAACAAAATTTAGTAATTCATATATATATTATATGAAAGGCATCGACATAATGGACATTTCTTTTAAAAAAAGGCTTACACGATTCTCTGTGCCCAGCTCCTACCATAAATTTTAATTACTATTTCTGTATTTTAAACATTCTGTGTGCCTCAGGACAATTTACCCACAACATTATTCCATAATTCAATAGGGAATGGAAATATCCGTCATAGATATATCTTAGAGTTTCTCTTTTAACTTGACCAGAAATTACCTGTATGGCATAACATGCACTATTTAGTTTCCGAGATAGTATTTCCACATGGTCCTTCCAGCCTACGTTTTTATTTATTTTTATTCCCAGAAAATTTACAGCATCAACTTTGGCAATATCATCAATTTCCAAGTCTGTTCCATATTTATTTGTAGGCCATTACAAGTAAGCCATTTTTTAATGGATTCTAGACATTCCAAGAGAGATTTATTTAAAGAATAAAAGTTTGAATACCGTTTTATTGCTGAAGTATCATCTGCAAAGAGAACAGGATCGAGAATTGGGTTGGTTGGATCCTGATTGGTTTAAAATTGGGTCCGATAAGTATTTTCAGTTATTTTTAATTTCGAGAATTTGATAACGATTTCCTAAATAGGATCCAAACCATGTTAAAGGTATTCAATGTATACCATAAAATTGCATTTTTTTCTAAAAGGATAAATATCATGATTTACACAATCAAAAGCCTTGGATAACATAACATAATGCATAGCAATATTTCTTGAAATTGGCCTATGCGTTCCAGTTAACGTGGAATAATATACACACACCCCTTTTTATTTAGATTGTATTCACCTTACCTAAACTGTTTGTAAAAATAATTAATTGATCATACATTTGCTAATTTGGTTGCTATATCAATGAATGTAAACGAATTTAAGAAAGGTGTGTTGGTTCAGCACAGGCCTATCCTAAAAAATTTAAAATAACTTTTTTGATACGAATCCGTCAGTTTTAATTGCTAGGGCTGTAAGTGAAGCTGCGAATTTTCGATATTTTTCTTAGCAAGCGTCTATGAGAACTTACATTCAAATTTCAGTATCCAATCTTCACTGGTATTTTCTTTATACTGATCCTATATCCTAAACAAAGCCGCTTATTTGTGTATGGATTTATATTTTCTAAGATGGTAACTGTAATAATTGCAAATTGTGATATATTTAAATAAAACTTGATCACCGCACGGTAAGTGCACACGTGACAAAAACTCTCGCCCCAACCTCACTCTCTATTGTTGCCAAAATCGTATTTACAGTCCCCCTAATAGCTTAGAGCTGTGCATTCAAAGTTAATGGTCTATAATGATATATATAAGGCGTAATAAAGGTGGATGTTTTGTTGGATTGCTATTGTAGCCTCTTCTATAATAACTACAATCATAGCCAATAAGCTACCTAACCGTAACAAGGATTACCAACCTGGAAACATAAAATCTTTTTACAACGCTGCTAATGTTGGATAAGCTCTACTTGTGGTCTATACGGGAGTGAAGAAAATTATTGATTCAGAACGCCATCTTATAGTTTTTTTTAATTGTTTTAAATTATGGGTCTCTAAGAAGTAATTACAACTAATCATTGGTTTTGTTTATTTTATTTTTAGCGAATTTCCATAGGAAAAATGAGCTATTGCAGTGGCCCTTATGGTAAGACCCAAGGTCGGAAGTAGCAAATGAGCACCGATCATGGTCCCCAGAACACGTTTTGGGGTGTCATTAAAAATCATACATATATATGTGTATATATGTGTTCCCACTCCAGCGGGCGCATTTTAAGTCCATTTGGTTAAAATTTGGTACACATGTTGGTTGTCTACGTCGCTCGGACGAATTCGTTAGCCAAAAAAATCCAACAATCGGAAGCACTTTTTTTGACCGGAAATAACTATTTTTTAATTTTTCCTACGAGAATGAATTTGTTTTGGGGTTTTTTCTACAAATATACATGTAGGATATTATTCTGCAGATTTTGTTTTTTTACGCGACCTTATAGCTCGTTTGGTTCCCTCAAAATCTATCAAAACGTAAAATACCATAGAAGTACCCGGTTCAAAGCCATGTGGTGGATTCGACCGCGAGGTTGGCGTGCGAAGCACGCAATGCATTGTGTATTCAAAATATTCCCAATACGGGGGTTGGCGTGCGAAGCACGCAATGCTTTGTGTATTGAAGATACTCCGAATATGCGGAATGGTGTGCGAACCATTTTGCAGCTATTCAGCACCGTCGTGAATACACCTATTTCCCAAATTGTTGGTTGAAACCGTAAAACGTAGGCCTATAAACTTAATTTTGGAAATTCGCTCAACTCACGTCGGCGGTTCAGCTGCGTGGTCGAATTATTTAATATTTAGACGCCTAAAGATGTAAGGATGCAAGTCATTTCACCAAGCGTATTTGAAAGGATATTATTAGTAAGTAATAGTTTTAAGATAATTTGATCAAGCAGATGACGTGGGTTGAGAGAATTCCCAAAATTGATTTTGTGTTTTAGGGTTTTAAAAAACTATTTGGAAAACGGTTTACTCGCGAAGGCTCTGAATAGCTGCCTATGTGTGCGAAATTTGTAGTGAAATTTGTCTCAGCCTCCAGTCCTGGCCCACGTACCGCGTTCCTCTCTAAATGGTAGGTGTGTGAAAAACTATTGACTTTCAGCAATATTATGAATTACCCAAAAACAACTCTTAAAATGACTGATAGAGAGTTCTAAGACACTCTGTATGATCCGTATAAGACGTCTATTGTGTGAATGTCAGCGCCCGTTAAACACACAGAATGTTTTCTATTTCCTCTTTCGCTCGCTCACTTAGTAGAACAACCCCTCTTTTAAAAACATCGCTTCAGAAGGAAAGTAAACAATGATTATTGCTATGAAAAGAGTATTATAAATGCATAGAGTTTGAAGTGTTTCATAAAACCTGGCTTTACAAAACGCTTTCATTGGGGTTTTATAAAGTCAGTAAACTTTATCAAAGTTTACAATTTTTCCCGTACAAGATATTATGTGCTATTCCAAGATATATTTTTTTATGATTATGATTTATTTATTTGCCACCAAACATCTATACATTTTTTTTTTTTACAAAATTAACGCAATTCATTCTCATATCTACTAAAAAATTTAAACCTAAATCTAGTGATTAATAAATAATATAGGGGTCTCCTAGGCATTGACGGTTTTAGACTTGCAACATTTCATTGGATATGAAAAAAGAAAATGAAAAAAAAGAGAGTTCAACCACATTAACAAAATTAAACTACACTATTATTATAAAATTACGAAAAGAAAAAATAATTATTTGGTTAATTAATTATTCCTGCAAACACCTGTAATCACAGCCTTAAATAAAAAAAAAACTATATTTTAGCACTACACAAAATACAGGATTCATGCCAAGTACAGTAGGCCCTATTTAGTTTACAAGCCATTAGCAATTATTAGAGCCAACTATACTTCATTCAACAACTTGGATAAAAGATTCAATATCCTCAAAAGAAAACAGGAATGTTTTGACATCTCTTAAAAACCCTGTCAATAAATCCTTTCTAACATGCAATAAAACCATATTGTAGAGGCGTGGAGCGTTAAAAGTAAAAAAGTGTCTGTATAAAGTAAGTTTTGGTTTAGGAACTACCATTTGATTACTGTTTCTTAGAGAATACGTGCTGCGACTATTGTTTAGAGTATAATAATGTGTTGCCCGGAACAGCTTTAGAACTTTAAAAATATACATGTCTTAACGGTAAGATTTTTAATTTATAAAAAAATAGGCCAAGAGTGTTCGAGTCTAGATTTCCTCGAGATTACTCTTACAATATGTTTTTGGATTGTTATAATAGGTTTGAGCGTGGAGAGATAAGTACCACCCCAACAACTCAACCCATAACCCAAGAGAGAACACAGTAACGCGTGATATTACGTGCTATTACAAGATAGTACGTGCTATGCAAGATACACCACAGCTTTACTCACGAGGGCTGTGAAAGGCTGCCTGCGTGTACAAAATATATCAGTAGAATTTGTTTCCACCTCAGCCTCCAGGCTCGGCTCACGCGCTGCTTTCTTCCACTCGCTTGTTCCACCTTGTATCCTCGGATTATGGATAGTATTCCATAACACTAATATTATGGATAGTATGAATTATGATTAGAATTCGTTGGTGCTATTACAAGATATTACGTTCTACTACAAGATATTATGTCCTATTGCGAAATATTACGTTATATTACAAGA
>JAGFPH010000670.1:37817-50753 GCA_018207615.1 Philaenus spumarius | reverse complement strand
TCCAATACGTTGGTTGGCGTGCGAAGCACGCAATGCATGGTGTAATTAAATATACTTCCAATACGTTGGTTGGCGTGCGAAGCACGCAATGTTTTATGTGTTGAAGGTGCTCCCAATATTCCGAATGGCGTGCGAACCATTTTGCAGCTATTCAGCGCCTCCGTGAGTAGATAAATTTCCTAAATAGTCGGTTGAAACACTTAATTGCATAAACTTAATTTTGGAAATTTGCTCAACTCAAGTCAGCGGTTCAGCTGCGTGGTCGAATTATTTGAATATTTTACTTGCAAGATTAAATCAGTACTACAATCCTCACCCCAAAAAATCGCGTTAAAGTCTCCAACGACTGTTCTCAACACAGTGTTTGTCCAGCTTCTCCCGTCCAAACATTCCATTCTTGTTTGCTATTCCTTGTAGCAGTGGCGACCGATGAACGTTTTGCTCATTCACACCTGACTGTTTGAATATTCTGTACCCCTCCCAACGTCCTGCCTGGAATCGTAATGTCTCCTGCCTTCCTGTGTCAGACATTGTCCTGACTCTTCATTAATATGTGTCTTACATTAATGGAATGTATTGGATGCAGTTATCGGTAACACGGCGTTGGCTTATTTGGGCACAGAGGAAGCCTCGGGTAGAAAGGCTGACGTATGTTTTTAATGGTGTTTATATATTGAACAGCGTCAAACGTGGGGTTTCTTCGTGAGAACTCGGGTGATTGAAATTCGAACGCCGAGTTGCTACAAATTGTTTCGTAAATTAGATCTTGTCTAAACACGCGTAATATGATCGCCTGACCTTAGGGGTTTTGCGGGAAAACATGTATAAACTTTTGCCCTTCACTGGAGTCTTTCATTTTAGTATCAGGAATAAGAATGAAAGAGTTTCCACCTTAGGCTTGTTTCACGAAAGTCACAAGTTATATATTCACCAATGAATTTTAACAAACTTTTAAAAAACCGTAGTTACAACTGTTTCGCATACACAAAGTTACAAGGCTTGTTATAACTAGTAATATTTCACTTATTCGCAAGCACAATTTTACATACCTTATTTGGTGTAACTGGATTGGACCTAAACCGATTTTTTTACCCTTGCCTATCATTTAAAAAAACTCTTTGCAGATCCTAAACAAGACAGTGCATTCAATTCATAGCTGACACTTAAAAACTTGCCATTAATTTACAAGCAATTTCATTTCCATCGGTAATTTCTTTTTCTCCAAACATTAACTTCTTGAAATTTTCATTTACAACCCTTTTCAACCCAAATTCAGATTTAACCAAGTGCCACGTTGCTTTACTTTAATTTTCAGCGTTCTGAATAAATCTAGTGTTAGACATCTTTTAGCTAGGCTACAGACCCTTTTAAAACTCTGTTAATACACTTTTACATATTCCAAAAATTGTCCGTCTTTTGTTGCTTTTCAGAATGTTTTGTTAGAATATTTCTAATAATACAAACTAATGCGAACTAATGACTATGACCTATTTTATAAATATTACTTTCTCACTATACTTTAGTATAGAGAAAGTATAGTGATCGCAAAAAAAATCGATGTTGAGATTTTTGTGGAAATATCCGTTTTGGGACCACCTGAGTCCAAAAAAGTGGTTTTTCAAATTATCTGTCTGTCTGTATACAAAGGTAGAGAGAAAACTATTCGATCGATTTCAAACAAATTTGCACCAGACATGTCAAGCAGGCCTGTCTAGATGCACGAAAAACAATTTTGAAATTTTTTTAAAAACAACCCCGTTTTTTTCAAAATACCCCCCAAAAAATCAGTTATTATTTTTTTATAAAAAAAACGGCTCTAACCATTTTCATAACGTTTGGCTTATTTGTAGCCTTTAATGTACCCTACCATATGCAAAAACCGCATCTTTCGAAAAATTCTCGTTTAGCTAATAGTAACTGATATTGGGGTTTTTTTGGCCATAAAAGGGGTTGTTTTTCAAAAATTTTCAAAACCTTTTTTCACGCATCTATACAGGCCTAATTGACGTGTTTGGTGCAAATTTTTTCGAAATCGATCGAATAGTTTTCTCTCTAGATAATAATAATAGTAATATTTATTAGTTAATCTAATACTTTAATCTCCTACCCCACCTACAATTATGAAGTCACAGTTAATCTGTTTAGTAATTTAAATATTTTTGTGAGAAAGTATGTGCCACTTCCTGGTACCGTTTATTTTTCTTAATTTTAGAAGAATATATCGTACACATTTGGGTGTTTAATTCTGCTTCTGTTTACTTTTTAAATGATATAGTTAATTTTCGCGTATTTGACCTCCTTTGAGTCCTATACATAGTCCTATTTTAATTTAACCAAAAGATCTTTTTAAATGGAAAATCCTACTCTTTGCGATATCTTGCAAAACCAATACTACGTTACATTTTTGAATTAATGAACAATAGCTAAATACTGCATGCACTTGCCAATGGGCAACACTATTGAAAATAAATAGTAAGTTAAATTTTTTATTTAAATAAGGTCATTTTATACACAATGAAGGAAAATCAATAACTTGCATGTCTAAAAAAACAACAATTACAAAACAGAACTGTTAGTTTTGTAATATCTTCCTCATCAGTATTTGCAATTTTCTACAATCATGAAGCACATGATTGTTTCCTTTATAAATTTGTATCTTCCTTTTTTGAGCTCTAGAATGTTTTTTTTTACACATAATTGTAGGGTGTTGGCAATGACTACATGTAGTCATTGGTGTTGATTAGACGCCTGATATTTACTGTTACTCCAAATGTCACTTCTAGGTATCTTTCAATTTGTTTGAAGGTTGATCCATTTTTTTATCTCAATAAATCACCGCCTGAGCAACATTTTTGGTTAGATCAGCCATTTTAGAACGTTTAATGGTTAAATTTTATCCCAAATTAATAAACTGAACTCTTACAATTTTAACAATAGTAACAGTGTTGCCAATCTGGACTGTAATAATTACTAAGTGATAAAAAAAGTGGTAAATCCTAAACAGGCTTATCCCAAGGATTACATAATTTTCCATGTGTTAAATTATGTAGAAGAATTATAATTAGTTTGTTGTTTTGTTTTGTTTTTGTTTTTGTTTTTTTGCTGTAAATACAATGTTATAAAGTTATGTATGTATGTTACACATGGAAAATAAAAATATCTATCTATCTAACAGCCATGCAATATCAAAGTAAATAATTTGTATGCGGTAGGTACAAAATATAAATTGTACATGGTTGCGCATGGAAATAATATTCACTCACTATTGTGAATATTTACGTTTTCACAAGTTACAAGTTTATACTAGTTAAACTTACTGAAATTTGTAACCTACTATAGTTGGGCTACTTTTTTGTGCTGTTCAACATTTGAAGACTGGCGGTTCAAAAACGTTATAACTATAAGTGCCAACAAATAAATTTTACAGGAAACACATATAACTGATTAACTTGCTTTGTACATAACAAAAAATAAACGGTACCAGGAACTGGCACATACTTTCTCACAAACATATTTAAATTATTAAACAGATTCACTGTAACTTCATAATTGTAGGTAGGGGGTAGGAGAGGTGATTTATTAAAGTAGGAGATTAACTAATAATTATTATTATTATTATCTAGTGAGAAAACTATTCGATCTATTTCGAAAAAAATAGTTTTTCGTGCATCTATACAGGCCTAATTGACATGCCTGGTGCAAATTTGTTTGAAATCGATCTAATAGTTTTCGCTCTAGCTTTGTATACATACAGATATACATATAGACATACAGACAGACCTTTTGTAAAAACACTTTTTTGGACTCAGGGGGTCCCAAAACTGATATTTCCACAAAAATCTCAACATCGATTTTTTTGCGGTCACTATAATTTCTCTATACTATAGTATAGTGAGAAAGTAACAACAACATTTTGTGTGCTTTTTTTAAGACTCTGTAAACAACTGGTTATATTGTCATGTTTCTGTTCTGTGTTATTAAAACAATATATTAAAATAATAAAGTTACATGTCCAGGGAGAAATCAGACTAAAACATATATTACAGAATGAAGGTTCAGTAATTAAATACAGTAAATAAAATATTATAAAATTTATTTTGGTTGGTTAGTTTTTGTTGTTCTAATTTATTATGAGGGACTCTTCCTCTGAAACGTCGCACCATACCGGGATCGAAGACGTCGATTATTTAGGGTTAGAACAAATGTGGATTTCATCATCGGTGTATATGAATTCAGTGAAAGATTTCGAATGGCATCTATTAAAATGGAATCGATTCTTGCGGACATTGGACACAGACTTGGACGTGACGTAACCCAAACCACCTTTAAATTGACCACTGCCTATTTTATTTCGACGGTTTCTTCTTCTTTTACGATCAGCTGTCACGTTAAACTTTCGGTTTATGTTAGCACGTGTGTCAACCAATGAAGAAAAAGAAATCAATCGACGAAATAAAAAAACGCAAAGCGTGTCACTTTAAGAATTCGTATATTTTACCTCGTCCAAAAACGCAAAGCGCCTTACTTTAAGCGTGTGTTCGTATATTTTACCTCATCCTAAAAGTGCTCGTTGCACCTGAAGAAGTTTTCACTGTAAAAACAACTTTATTCTAATTACTGCCGATCTCTTCGCTGAAGAGGTCTTCCACATCACTGGTCACATTTGTATTAATGAAAGAATTTCACATTTTCAGCCTTAATTATACACTGCCCACATAACAATAGAACAGATAATGTGACCATCAAAAACCAAGGCCGTAGCCGGAGGGAGGGGTCAACTATTCCCCCCCCCCCCCGAAATACCGAAATTTAATAGTAAAAATTATCACTAGTTTTAAAAAGTCCAAATTAAATTATAAAATAGACAACACAACAGAGAATTAGACAACATACTGTATTTTATATCATCGGATGCATACTGATGTTTATATTTACTTGGTTAAACTACAACGTACAGTACACACGCAATGGTTTGTGTATTGAAAATACTCCCAATACGGGGGTGGCGTGTGAAGCACGCAATGCATTGTGTATTGAAAGTACTCCCAATGGCGTGCAACGCACTGTGCGTCGACCGCTTCTCATAGTGTTCAGTGTCAAGCTCACAAGTGCGTCCTTAGCAGTGAACGTGTTAAAAGGGTTTAGATTAAAAACCCCGGTCCTGACCACACCCCCTCCCCCTGAAAAGTTTTCCTGGCTACATCCTTGTCACAAACTGAAATCACTGTTTACTATCTTGTAAATACAGAAAACAGCTTAGGATACACCGAAAGACAGGTCAACTCAAAATCAAGTACGAATAGATAAACATTGTGGTATGAGTAAGGGTAATTTTAACCATTCGATTTTGCGACTAAAAATTTGACGTCTTGAACGATTTTTAAAGAGTTTTACGTGTTTTTACTAAGAAGTAAGTAGCTAATTGAACTATTAAAAAGTGTTGAAAACTCAGCCCTTTTTATAATGTAACAGTACAGAGAAACATTGTCTATACTTGTAAAAACTTATTTAATTGCCTTTAAAATATTCACACTTATAACAGGAAGTATTTATCTAGGCGTAAACTTTCCGTCATAGATGTAGGTAGTCACGGGGTAGCAGTTCTGTCCAATCACAGCCACTTGGTAACATGGAATCAAATCAAATATCCTTCAGTACCCTGCAGCCTTCCTTCGATGGAATCGTTCAAGCGTAACCGATCTAGAATCAGCTCAATTGCTGTGATTACTGGATAGTTTAAATTGTTGTTATAGCAATACAATCAGAGGCCTTATACAGGCCTAATCTATAATGTCTTCATTTAACACATCCTTGCATACATGCAGTAAGTGTATTTCTCAACTGTTTTTCTTCTATCTTCTTTTAGGAAGAAGTCGAGTACTTTGGATGCTCTCATTCATCTTGTAAGTGAGGTAGGGGACGCTATGGAGAGTAATCGTGCCACTGCTGCTATTTTCTGTGATCTATCCAAAGCTTTTGATTGTGTAGATCATGCTCTTTTGTTTAAAAAATTTAAATGGTACGGGATAGAAGGAAATGGTTTAGTGTTGATAAAGTCATATTTTCAAAATCGAAGACAGATTTCCATTATTATTAGAGAAAATAAAAAATGCATATCCAAATGGGGGTACCACAGGGTTCTATATTAGGCCCATTGTTTTTTTTGTAATTTATATTAATGACATATCACAGAAAACAAATGTTTATTTAATTTTATTTGCAGATGATACACTGCAATGATTAAACAAAGAAGTGTTGAAAATATGACAGTTGAAGTGAAACGGTCTCCAGAACAAATGGAGACGTGGTTTGGCGGAAATTGCCTTCTTTTAAATGTAAATAAAACGGAAATTATTAATTTTAAAATAAAAAATAATTCATTAAGTGATCAAGTACCAAATTCTGTAAATATTCATAAATGTTTAGGTATTTATATTGATGAAAAATTAAACTGGAATATCCATTTAGACTTTATCCATAAAAAATAAGATCAATTGTATACGCTTTTTTCATTTAAAGAAAATGTGTAATGATGGGCACATGTAAGATGGTGTATCACGCATATATTGAATCAATATTAAGATATGGTATTGTTTTATGGAGAAATGCAGCCGGTATTAACAAGATAGTCTTGTTGCAAAAAAAGATTATAAGAGCGATATTTTCAAAAAATCGTAAAAAATAGTAATTTTATCCCAAAAGTAGTCCATAGATTTTTTATAGAAAAACGTCAAAGGAACTCATATATGCAACTAAAAAATGGATTGGTGTAAAATTATAAAATTTATTAATTCAGGAAGAAAAAATGTTCAGTAACGAAAAAAACAACTTTAGGCTTATATAAAAAGTAGTAAACATCTTTTTCATAAATGTAAAAAAGTTTCGTAATTGAGTTCTAAATAAAACTGTATAAAAATATTTATCAATTTCAAAAATCTTATTTTGAAAACACCAGTTTTTATATTCCTACTACAAGACTGCTAACAAAACTAGGCCTAGTTTGAATAATAATTTAGGAATATATACTTTGCCAAAAAATGAAATATTATAAGAAAGTGTAGAGAATAAATCGAAACATTTAAATATTACTATAAGAAAGTGTAGAGAATAAATCAAAGAATTGAACTGTATACTTGTAAATTATTATTTCATAAAAGTATTTGACTTAGTTTTAATTGAATCACAAAATTAGATCAAACGAATTAAACTTCTCACGGACGCATCAAATACAACGTTCGGTGTGAAAAACCGTTGCAAAAAAGAGCCATAAGGCTTATTGCGGGGCTACATAAAAGACAAAGTTGTAAAAACTATTTCAAGAAATATGTAGTACTTACACTTCCATGTATTTACATACTTGATGTTTTCCTTTTTTTTTAATTCAAGCGTGATCATGTCCACAATATGGACATACACAACTGCAGCAACTGACAAGCTTGTGAGTATCGTGCCAGACACCTCAGGTTAAATATACAGTAAACTTCCCTCACAAGCTAGTGCAAAGTTCACGAATAAGCTTCCTAAAACTGCCCTGCTAAGCTAGGAGGGGATATCTGCAACTAACTTGAAATTGAGAAAATGAGGTTTTAAGTTTAGGCCTCTCCATTCGTTAACTGTAAGTCTTAAAACAATCTTACCATACTTACTGAATTCGTAATTTTTTATTTGACCTAAACAAGCTTCACTTTTATAAAAATACCTTATTAATAATTTTTTATGTCAGATACAACCAATTTCAAAAACAACTTTATTCTCAAATACTAAGCTGATTAGCCGTATGTGCAACTTACTAAGCCAATTAAGGGGTATCTGTGTAGTTACGGCCTAGTTACATTAGTAAAAGATACTTACAACCAAAAAAGCTTAGTAATTTAAGTAGAATGAAGCACTTATACAAGTAACTTAATACCTTAACACACTAGTGAATATTATTTTGTGAAATATACTACAACAAAACAATAAATACCTTTAACAAATTTAATACATAACATACCATTCTGATCATTACAATTACTTGAGGAGAATAAATTTATGAAACAACATATAAGAACAAGTTTTATTTTAAGAAATATTTAAAACATGCAATAAAAAACCAAAACTGTTTAACACAGTAAACTGATTACTGATTATCATTCACTATCCAATGTGGTTAGAAGATTTTAACAAAATGAAAAACGATTTCTGTGGATAATACCCTTTTGGGACTCCATTAGGCTCTTCAAAATGCCATTTTTCCTCGATGTTGATATTCCAACAGGATTTGAATGATTAGGTGGAAGTTTGAGTCCATTTTTTAAAACCCCAGGTGTTAAAAAATTCAGTTGCTTCCATTCTTCATCACTGTAGTAGGCCTTGTATAAAAGATGGTTTAGGCCTCTTCTTGCTTGGATGTGGACAACATCTCGCATATATGGCCGGCTACCTAAATATGATAAACAAATATGTCAAGAAAAGGTCTAAAGATTATAAACATATTTACAAAAAGGTTTATAAAAAAGTTTCAAAAAAAGAAATATTTTAGATTAACCTAATACATAGGTTACAATAAACTGACCTATATATAGGTGGTCTTCATATAACGGAAAATTTCCCATTTTCATTAGTTATATAAGTAAATTAAGACAAGCATAAGTTACCTGATTCCTCTTTATTTTATTTTTTATTTTGTTGATCATCATATTTTTGAGGGTTCATTTTCCGCTTCATGCGATTGTTAGGCGAATTGCTTTTCTTCCCTTTATTTGGCGGTCTTTTACTTAAGTAGTCCTTCCATTGAAAGAAGTCGCTTGGAGTCATCTCAATAGCCTTTACCTTTGATGAGGTGGACTGGACAGCTTGCTTGAAGTCCTCAAAATCATAGATTTTTTTCACCCTATGCAGAGATTTCTCAACCATATGGTGAAATGAGTCGCATGACATAAAAGTGTGGCCAGGCTCGAAGTACTTGATTTCAATTGTCTGAGTACATATTTCACTACAGTTTATGCAATACACAAGGAAGCTGTAAAAAGCCCAGTTTTTATTTTGTGAGGAACAATTGTCCATCCATAACACAACATGCTCAACATCACGGCAGTCTATAGTCAAAAACTTGTACACAGTGCTAATTAATTCTTCTTTGTTACGTCCTCTAGTCGCATCATGCCACAAGCAGACTACGGTTGGGACATTTTGTTTTTTCCCTACTGGAACGAAACTTTCGTTATAAACAGTGAATCTTTTTGTAAAAATCACACTTTTAAACATTTCACAACTTGGTAACATTATTACCTTTTCCATGTCAACCGAGTAAACCATTCTACTATTCGTTGATCCTTTAGCTGCATCATTTTTGTATTCGGTCCTTGCTGAATCTGCTTTTTTAATATGCGAGACATAAATACTGCAAACTTCACAATTCTCCTGCAAATCGTCTTTACTGTGGCCATGCAAATTGAAGTGTTCACATTGCTCACACTCTTCATTCCCAAGCTAGACGAATGAAATGTTTAGTTTAGTAACTTCGCTTCGATAAAGATCGTAAGAAATTGTAGTGTCAGGAAATTTTTTTAGGAAATCTTGATGCATCTGAGTCACTGATAGGTCGCTTGGTAAATATCTCCTGTTTGGGGCATGTTCGCGCCTATAATGTGAAATCTTAGGCTCAAACGATTCAATATGTTCTATTATTAAGTCATGGTTGACCTTATTCCTTGGTACTTTACCTTTTCTTCCGTCAAATTTAGGTTAAATTTTGTCTACCTGTTTCGAAAGGTTCTGTAAAATTTTATCGTTATTTCTGTTATAGCCTAAAGTATTTAAGAAAAATACTTTACAAACTTTGATAGAAGTACCGTCATCTGTTTTCAAGTAATACTCATTTGTACACAATCTTCTGGAATCAGTTCCACATGTCTTTCGGTTTACGGGCATTTTGCTAACTGAACCTAGTATAAAAGCTTTTCTCTCATTCACTGATTCTAGCTCCCAGTATTGGTTATTGATCTCTTTCTGCCTGTTTTCTGATATTTTAGAGAAACACTTAATTTTACAGTTTTCTTTACAAGACCCCTTTACAAAATGGGCTTCCGCTGCCTCCATTATTTTAACCTTCTTTCTCTCAACTACAGATAACTCGTATTTTTTTCTTTTCCTAGGATTTCCTTCCTTAGTAAGTGTACCTACTACAGCGGAGGATCGGTTTACTTGGCATAGACCTACACTAGAAGTAGGCCTGGAAGTAGTAGGCCTAGTTGTTGCTCTCTCATTATCTTCCAATACAACATTTGATAAATCAACGGTGTTACAGAAGGATACTTCTGGTATAGAATAGTCATGGTCTCCTGTAGGAATGTCATAGCTTACCAACCCTACAGATTCAGTATTTCTTATAAAGTCAGAGGCATTTTCAACTGAATTGTTGTCCCCTTCAGCCATAGTTGCATTATTTACTACTTCTAAATTGTTAAACCCCATTCGTTCTAGATCTGTTATATCTTCAGCAATTGGTATGTCCAAATTTATATTTTCTATAATGATGTCATTTGAAGTTACCAGAGGTGTTAATGAGCCATCAGCTTCATTTACCACAAAAAATTGGGCCTGTGAGTTGCTAATTTCTATATTTTCAGTAGAATCCGATTCATCTAATGCTGCATTTACAGAATTGCTTTGGTCTGAAAAGATATTTACATTACCCAAAGATATTTCACATCCAGTGGCAACATAACCTTCATGGTAATTTTCATTTCTTCCAGATTCTTCTTCCAACTCTTCACATGATGATGTTTTACACAAATATATTTTATCTCCAGGAGTGTCATCAAATCCTTCATTTTCACTTTTCTTGGAGATTTCTTTCAATACTGCACTTGATGATACATTAGTATTAAACGATTTTTCACATACAGTGGCATCATAACCTTTAATGTTTTTACTTTTACCATTAGACCTTTCTTCCACCACGGCACTTGTTTTTGTCTTGGGACACAAACTCACTAAAAGCTTACCCCTATTAAACATTTTCAGACTATATTTAATTAAAAAACAGTTTATAACTCACAAACTCATAACTTTTACTCATCTAAACAACACCACAACGAACACACAACTAACAATGTTTTTAAGGTTAAACAAAACAATAACATTGTAACATCTGATGCAAACTATTGCCAACATACTAAAGCAAAAAGGTGGCAACTGCAATTTGCTAAGGCATAAATGTTGTATTTACAAAACACTAAGCCAAAAAGTCGTATCTACAGCAGATACCCCTAATGTTGCTTAGTAATTGTCACTTACAACTCAAAACACATATCAATCATGCAGATACGACATACTAAATAGTGTGATTTTTGTAGTAATTATTTATTTTTACGGCCAAAACACATCAGCAATGGATAGAGAAAACTACACAGATTTACTGGATATCAATAACTCAATATGGCCAAAATCTGCAGATACCCCCTCAGTGCTTACCACGGCAGAAAAGCATTCAAAATTCCCCAAACTACAGGATTTTTAAAAACAGTCTCAGACAATTTCCATTGTCTGGAACCTTTTACTCGGTGGATGAGTTTGTGCATCATGATACTATTTTGTGATAGATGTGATCTCTTTTTTTCTATGTGTTTGTGTTATTAAATTATTATCTTACTAACTTATTCTTACAGATGTTTGATTTTTAAAATTTTGTTTATTTATGTTGACTGTTAAAAATTTGTCTTCTTGTTGTTTAATTGTGTTTTGTGAGTATTGTTCAAATGTTGTTTCGTACTTGTTTATACTTGATTTATATGATTTGTTTTATACAAATATTTTTGTCAACAAAATCAATTACAAATAAATAAATAAAATCTTACCACGGAAATTCATGGTTTTTAAAGGGTTTACAACTATACGGCACAAAATAGGGGTTGCCATTTAAAAAAATTAAAGTTGCCTTTTTTACTCCACCCTTTCAAAAGCAACATTTAAAATCCCCTTAAGCACTAGAAGAAAATCGTATAGTATGCATTATAGATATTTTTCGTTGATATAACAATCCATTTAAATTATATCCAGGTGTATTTCGACTTATTTTACACTCTGCCTAAATGGAATTGATGTATAGTGTACTTCTATTAAACCTCTGGCCACCACTCTCTCCACTAGAACCGTAAACTTTTGCTGAAATGGGAAACGATATTTGTTTTACTGTTTTTGTAAGGTTATGCGGTCTCATGTAAGAAAACGTTTAACAAATATGTTCTAAATTAAAAGAAACTCACTTTAAATCGCGCTAGACAAGCTTAACACAAAGATTACGCCACGACTTCATTCTGAGGCATGTGTAAACATCGCAGCGTAATGGCGCCCTATCCAGTACCTGTAGACAGTTATTAAATCTAATAACCTTTATATAGAAGAGCTATAAATTACTATGAAGGCAATAGATAGAACAAGATAATTACTCGAGCTACAAAACATAAATGTTAAAGTGGGCTTAATAATTGTGTATCACATTAAAATTAAAATGTTCTTATGGTATTATTTAATTGCAGTCGGATATTAAATTCGCTTTTATCGTTAAAACAGGAAAAATTAAACGTTTAATTTAGACAGATAATTTCTTAATTTGTATTACTTGGGAAACATTAAACGTAGACCTATGCCGCAAAAAACTAATTGTTTACACGTTCATTGCTACGCATATTTCGTATTTCCTACGCCAGGAGCTGACCTTTTATTTTTTCATATTTATGGCATAAATGAGTAGAAATTACATTATTTTTTATTTTTAAACATTTCTACGTAATAATCACTAATATTTTAAAGCGAACGCACATGTGCATCCATAGCACGTAGGCTTAAAATTGGCGTGCAAAGCACGCAAGCACTTTGTTTTGAAAAGACTCCCTACACAGGGGTAGGCGTGTGAAGCACGCAATGCACTGTGTATCGAAAATACTGCCAATA
>JAGFPH010000670.1:14821-37807 GCA_018207615.1 Philaenus spumarius | reverse complement strand
ATTGAAAATACTGCCAATACGGTGGTTGGCGTGCGAAGCACGCAATGCACTGTGTATTGAAAATACTGCCAATATGGGGGTTTTCGTGCGAAGCACGTAATGCACTGTGTATTGAAAATACTGCCAATACGATGGTTGGCGTGCGGAGCACGCAATGCACTGTGTATCGAAAATACTGCCAATACGGTGGTTGGCGTGCGAAGCACGAAATGCACTGTGTATTGAAAATACTCCCAATACGGGGATTGTTGAGCAATGTATTGTGCGTCGGCCGTTTCTCATAGTGTTCAGTGTCGAGCTTACATGTGCGTCCTTAGCAGTGAACGTGTTAAGGAACACGTAAATAATAAATAATGGTCGCGAGACAGGTATACGGACAACGAATCCGGGTTATCAGACGGTCAAAACATTGGTTACCTGGTTTGCGAGGGGAGGACATAGAGCCCACCTGTCGTTTAGAAAAGGTGCGTAATCTTGGTCCACATTGGAAGGAGACATCTTGATATTATATTAGATATAAACTAGAAACATACTGTGACTAGAGACTGTAAGTAAATACTTCAAGCGAGTTTTAGCAAACTTCCATAGGAAACATGAGCTATTGTAGCGACCCTTATGGTGAGATCAAAGGTCGGGAGTAGTAAATGAGCACCGGTCATGGCCCCCAGAACACGTTTTGGGGTGTCATTAAAAATTATAAATGTATCCTATGTGTTCGCAATCTAACGGCCGCATTTTCAGTCCGATTTGGACCAAATTTTGTACACACTTTGTTTGCCTCAGTCGCTCTGACAAGTTCATTACCCAATAAAAACAAGTAAATATGTGCGGTCGTGGGACCCCCGTCAGGAACGAATTCATCACACCTTTTCTTCACTTCTTTTACCACCATTAACGGCAACATACACACATAATTTCAATCTTTCAATTGCCGTTTGTTATTAGATGGGTTTTTATACATATATTTACTATTTCCATACGTTTAATGTTATTATAATAAAGATGTAGAATTAATTATATCATCAAAGCTATGATGGTAAACACAGTTAAATGTCCATTCATTGTAAATACATTCAATAAACATAAAATTTCCGTTCATAAGTCTAGGCCTAACCTAAAATTATTGTGCGTATGTTTAGTTTATTTTACCTGTCTTAACGGCAACATACACACGTAATTTCAATCTTTCTATTGCCGTTTATTATTAGTTGTTTTGTATACACATATTTACTGTTTCCATACGTTTAATGTTATTACAATAAAGATATAGAAATAATTATGACATCAAAGCTATGATGTTAATCACAGTTAAATGTCCATTTATTGTAAATACATCAAATAAACATAAAATGTTCTTTCATCAAGCTAGGCCTAACCTAAAATTATTGTGTGTATGTTTAGTTTATTTTACTTGTCTTAACGCTAACATATACACATAATTTCAATCTTTCAATTGCCGTTTATTATTAGATTGTTTTTTATACAAATATTTACTGTTTCCATACGTTTAATGTTATTATAGTAAAGATGTAGAATTAATAATTATAAAATCAAAGTTATGATGGTAAACACAGTTAAATGTCCTTTTATTGTAAATACATCAAATAAACATAAAATGTTCGTTCATCGGTCTAGGCCTAACCTAAAATTATTGCGTGTATGCGTATTTTACCTGTCTTAACAGCAACATACATAAAATAATTTTAGGCTAGGCCTAGACTTAAAATTACTTTCCAGGCCTAACCTACATTTTCAGCCCCTGACGATAATATCTGAACTACGCCGGACGGAACCGATCGTCTCTTAATTTAAATTGATGAACCCAAACACATGTTTCTTGAACGCATTTACATTCATTGCCATAACAACCAATTTGGTAACGCTTTTTTCGTTACTCGTATTTTATATTTGTCATTGCCATAGCAACCAATTAATAACACTTTTTCGTTACGCGTTACATTTTCTACTTGTTAACTATTACCGCAACCAGCGTTATGGAACCGCGTTCCAAAAATCGATCAAAACGTAAAATACCATAAAATTAACTGGTTCAAATTCACCTGGGGGGATCTTCTAATAAGAGGCCGACGGTCGAGTTTGTAGTCTCCGAGCGAAGCGATGCTCATAACCTGAGGCCGCAAGGTCGAGGTGCAAACTAGCCAAGCGTGTTTTTCCGCTGCGAGTGGAACGAAGCAAAGCCATGAGTCGAAGTTGGAGGCTTAGGTACAAACAAATTCTACTAATACACTACTGGACAAAAGTTTCGCAACACAAACAAAACTTTCTGTCAATGAAACGCAGGACTGATGATTTGTTTACTAACAATAATGCTTTAAATAGGCAAAAATACACTTAATACTATAGCAAAATGTTTATTATCTGATCTCTTTCTCCTTTCTTATCTTATCTTCAGTTAAAAGTCCAAATCCTGTCCCTCTTTCGAGTTTTGTCCAAAGGTAATTTCTCAGTATTCTGAAGTGATTTGAGTGATGCTGTGCATTTTTATTTAGTAAGAATAATTGAATTAATTTTTTTTTTAATTACTATGGAAGTACACCTTGTTTAACTACTGCTGAGGCGGTCAGAGCTAGAATTTTGGTTTGACAAGGGCGTTCGCAAAGTTAAATGGCTAGGATTTTCGGAGTACACCGTTCCACAATTGGAAGAGCTGTTAGGCGGTTTCAAGAGACTGGACGAGATGACAGAAGACCAGTTCAAGGCAGGCCAAGAGTAACTGACAGAAATTATGATCGTTTTCTAACATTAAGCGTACTTCGCAGGAGGACAGTTGCCAGTTCAGAGCTACAAGGTTTGATCAGGCAGGTGCGCAATGTGAATATTTAGAGCCGTACCATCCGTAGACGTCTCGCAGAAGTGGATTTGAGCAGTAGACGGCCTGCTACAGGTCCACTTCGCACTGCACGTCAACGTGCTTTGAGGCTTAGATTTGCCCGGAATCATATCCATGGGCTGTGGATGATTGGAAGAACGTTCTCTTCTCAGATGAGACTAGAGTAAGTCTAGCTTCACCAGATGGACGCGAACGTGTATAGAGAAGGCGTCACGAAAGATTTGCACAAGCCTGCTTCTCACCCAGGATGCCTTTTGGTGGAGGCTCGGTGATGTTCTGGGGTGGTTTACAGTACGACGCTCGTACAGAACTCGTGGTACTTCGTAGACCGGCTCTGACAGCACAAAGGTAGGTGGAAGATATACTGCAAGATCATGTGGTTCCGTATGCTCCGTTTGTGGGACCAAATTTCAAACTGATGCATGATAATGCTCGACCACATACCGCAGACGTTGTACGTAGTTACCTTATGGAGGTCGGCGTAAGTTCAATCGATTGGCCACCAAGAGTCCAGACCTCAACCCTATTGAACACGTGTGGGACAGTGTAAAAAAACGCATCAGGAGAAGAAACAACCCTGCAACCACTCTCGCAGCCCTTATAGCCGCAGTGATAGATTAGTGGGAGGCAACACCGCAAGAAGAGATTCAACACCTCATCAGTAGTATGAGGAGAAGGCTGGAAGAAGTAATCTGAGCAAGAGGAGAAAATACCAGATACTAGGAAATTGGTAATAAACCAAATAAATTAAATGTATCAATTTTTCTTTGAATTAAAAACTAGAAGTTTATCGGCTTTTTTTAGCTTTTCTTTTTTTTGCCAAAATAAAATATGATAAAATCTAAAAGTCTTAATATTTTTGTTGCTTTCTTAATCTAAGATAAGGAACAAATAAATTAAAAAGGGTTTTAGTGTTTTTATTCACGTTTGAACTAATTAATTTAATACAAACATGGTTGTTGCGAAACTTTTGTCCAGGAATGTATATTTCGTACACACAGGCAGCTATTCAGCGTCTTCGTGAGCAGACCAATTCCCCAAGTAGTTGGTTGAAACCCTAAAACATATGAACATCATTTTGGGAATTCTCTTAACTCACGTCAGTGGTTCTGCTGCATGACAGAATTATTTTTTGGTTGCAAAATCTGTTTTACAAAACATACATTGTACATACATTACATATTCGTAAGGATATTGAAAACCAAATCACCTTATGCGTGAGGCTTTATTAAATTATTTAGTATTTGGTCTTAAATTATACAAGTTTTGGGGCATTAGATACTACTTGAAGCGGATAGAGGTCAGGTACAAGCTTGAAGAGGGGAAAAAGAGTCCCACTGTCAATCAGAAAAGGCCCAGACTCTTTGTCCGCTTTACAAATCATTTTCATTGGAGTGTACCCTGACTAAAGGTACTCGATCCACGAGATAGCCGTATCTAAGGGCGGAATAAAGAGATGAATGTTATTTAGGGAACGAAGGGTTAAAAATTCTGTATTTTTGATTGTTTGAAAAAAATCTTGAGTACAAATCGTTTAGCTATCATGATTAATTTTGATAGATCTGGCAACAATGTAAGCCTAGTTGACCGAGCGAAGCTAGGTATCCGTTTTTACTCGACCGTTCGGCATTTCGTCTGTGTGTCTGTATGTCTGTGTGTCTGTCTCACGATTACGGCCAAAGGCTTTGACCGATTTTGATGATTTTTTGCATGACTGTTCCTTATTCCTAGGCCGAGCCATGTAGGCTATATATAAGATGTTTTAACCCCCTAAATAAAATAAACATGGCTGCTGCACCGTTTCTCTCAGTATAAGCTTTTTTCCAAAGCCAGTTTGTAGCTTAACCATAAGTCGAATTTACAAACCAATGACATTTTGCTAATAGCGAATTTGATTTTCAACAAAATTGTATCCTTGATTTTTTCCGTATCTCTAACGGTAAGCTCACAAAATGGCCGTAAACTTCAAATTTGTTAAAAATCGTCCAAGTTTTTGTATTTCAACCATGTTTTTATACGTTTATTCTAAACCAATTCAAAAGTGTTGCATAGCGTTTTTGTAGACAAAGATTCAAAGAATTCATATATGCCAGTAAAAAAATGATTGAAGTAAAATTAACAAAGTTATTAGATGAAGAAACATTTATTAGTTATTAGCATGTTCAGTAACGAAAGGAAAAAGTTCAACTTTAGGCCTACATAAAAAGTAGTAAACATTATTGTAATTTTTTTCATAAATGTAAAAACGTTTCGTAATTTAGTTCTAAATAGAATTATATAAAAATATTTATAAATTTCTTATTTTGAAAACACCAGTTTTTATGTTTTTACTACAAGACTGCTAAGAAAACTAGGCCTGTTTTGAATAGTAATTTAGGAATATATCCTTTGCAAAAAATGGCATATAATAATAAGAAAGTGCAGGGGATAAGAAAGGGTAGAGAATAAATCAAAGAATTAAACTGAATACTTGCAAATTTCATAAAGTATTTGACTTAGCTTTACTTGAATTACAAAACGAGATGAAACAAATGAAACCGCTCGGCGATAAAGGACATACAAAAATGACCGTTTTACACCGTGGGAACTGTTGGGTACATGGGTTGAGAATAAAGTTGAGATCACTATCACGACGTTTTAACATCGTTTGTTTTCATTATTTCTAATATTGGAATATGATATGGAAGTTATGGAACTGTAAATATATTGTTAAGTTTTAGTTATTTAAGTATGTAAATATTTAATTATATGTTTTCCCTCTATAACTTGATATTTTTAGCTATCTTACGCATATTAACCTAAATAAAACACGATGCCTCTAAAAGAAAATCTTTAGCAGAAGCTCAAGAAAAGGAAAAAACGAGAACTAGAAATCCATGAATCGCGATAATTGTAAAATAATGTTTCGCTGGCTAAACCTTGTGCTTACTTCCTTACTGGCACACTATTTTTAACCTAAGCTCAAACCCAGATTTGTTATTTTAACGAGCGTGGTCTACTGTTCACAGAACTACTACTTATTGTTGAGGCAACACTGTCCTTCATTCTTCAGAGCTAACTTAAGGTTTCACTGAGACACTTTAACAATTTAACACAAAAGAAACTCGATTCTTTTTCATTTTGAAACCGTGTCTCTTCCGGCCTACTAAAAAAACCTGTGTTAAACTTGACGAAGGCGAAATGATTGACTTTAAACGTAACATGCACATTTTATCTTCTTGTGTAGGTACGCGGATCCGGAACTAAAAGAGTGCTTTTAATTTTACGAGTGTGCAGTCAAATGAAGCATAACAAATTACCCACCAGTTTGGAAAAATACTTTTTATCGCCAAAACAATAAATAAAAGCTCAATAAAATATTATGAAATTATAAATGGAATGCATAATCAGTGTAGTACGTATAATGACCGTGTTTATACGGACAGATTCAATTATATAAATCTCTCCGGAGATAAAACTAATTGAATAACATGATCCTGCAAAAAATATGTTTTAATACGTGCAGTTTTATTATCACTAAATTATTGTTTATATATAATAAAATATACTTTTCCGTCTAGGTGGCGGATTTATGAATTCACGTAGGCTAAATCGGAACATTAAAGTTTAAATTATTTACGACTGTGTAATGTTAAACTAAATATTTTATAGCAATAGGTTATAAAACATTCTCACATATCCCTGCTTTGTATTTAATTGAAATTCCATCACGAATGTTATGTTGTTTCCCTTCGGAATGAGGTTTTGTTTGAGCCTGTGTCGTTACAATAGCTTCGCGTAGCCGTACAGGAATAGGAGTACATAAATGAGAACATTGCTGGTGTCTGCGTGGCGGTTGAGGAGGCGATAAATCTCGTGAGCTTTGTAGAAATCCTGTGCAAAGCCGAATTTTTCTTTTCGAATACCAAATTTCGTTATGAATTAGTCTACTCATAATATAAAATATATACAGGGCGATTGAAGAACGGGATCAGCAAATGAGCACCGATCATGGGCCCCAGAACACGTTTTGGGGTGTCATTAAAAATCATATACAGGGTGCACTACTCAAGATGGCCACCATTTGCATCTCAGAAACTATAAAAGTTACAACAAACTTTAAACGGGGGACCTTCCATACTTTTTCTCTTGCATTAATAATAAAATATTAAAATTTCAAAAGACTCCCCCATTTTTCCAATATGGCCCCCAACTTAATTTTTTTCAAATGGAAACCCCTATTTTGCTTACAGCTAAAGTTGCTAAATAGCTTACATGACAACTGCACGATATTTACAGATTTCTTCTCCTACATCGTAAAGCGTACGTAGTATTGTAAAAACTTCTTTGTATCATGGCAACAAAATGTTTTGGGACACAAAAAGGCGGTCAGAATGACTTAATTAATTATGACTTAAAGCGGGTTTTCAAAGTGTTCTCCATCTTCATAAATACATGCTTGCGCTTATAAATACATCTTCCTACACAATACACAGTGGGTTGAGTTAGCGATTTTTTAACGGTAATTTAAGTTTGTTTTTTGTGTAAAATAAAGTATTTGTGAAATTGCAACAGCTTTTTCACATTCCATCGAACAAAATATTTTACTTTGAGTTAAATTTTATTGTTTGCAAATAAATGGCGAAACATGCCTCTAATAATTTTGTTGAAATAAGGTTTTCTGAAGCTTTCAGCGCTCCTAGCGGTTAAACGGTTAAGTTTATAAACAAAAACAGCATGAATAAAAAAGTCTTAAAATTGCATGTAAAACCCAAATCCGGCATACAAAATAGGAGTTTCCAAAATAAATTTCAAAGTTGACCGCAATATTGGAAAATGGTGGCCAACTACATAATTTTTAATTTCTTAAAAAACAAGGAAAGGTTCCCCATTTAAAGTTTGCTTTTTAATTTTTCCAATATGGCGGAGTTTTGGGAAATTTTAATATTGTATTTTTAATGCAAGAAAAAAAGTAGTGAAGGACCCCCCATTTAAAGTTTGTTGTAACTTTTATAGTTTCTGAGATACCAATGGTGGCTTACTTAAAAAAATCACCATGCGGCATGTCTCGGAAGTTAATTCTATAGCTAAAAATACGAAAAATGTACACATAAACATATACCCGAAAAAGCTTTGTTTTCCAGATATCCGCTATTTTTTTTACTTTCTCAGCATAATATAGTGTAGAGAAAGTATAGTGATCGCAAAAAAAATCGATGTTGGAAATATGCGTTTTGGGACCCCCTCGAGTCCAAAAAAGTGGTTTTTACAAAATGTCTGTATGTATTCAAAGCTAGAGCGAAAACTATTCGATCGATTTCAAACAAATTTGCACCAGACATGTCAAGTAGGCCTGTATAGATGCACGAAAAACGGTTTTGAAAATTTTTGAAAACAACTCCCTTTTTGGCAAAAGAAACCCAAAAAATCTGTTATCATTTTTTTATAAAAAAACTGCTATACGATTTTGATAAAATTTTGCTTATTTGTGACCTTTGATGTACCCTACCATATGCAAAGAACTGCCTATTTCTAAAAATTCTCGTTTAGCTAATAATAACAATAATAACTGATTTTGGGGGTTTTTGGCCGTTTTTCAAAATGTTTCAAAACCTTTTTCGTGCATCGATACAGCCCTAATTGACGTGTTTGGTGCAAATTTGTTCGAAATCGGTCGAATAGTTTTCTCTCTTGATAATAATAATATTTATTAGTTTAATCTCCTACTTTATTAAATCAACTCTCCTACCCCACCTACAATTATGAAGTCACAGTGAATCTGTTTAATAATTTAAATACGTTTGTGAGAAAGTATGTGCCAGTTCCTGGTACCGTCAATTTATTTTTGTTTACAAAATAACTCATAGTATCTAGAGAACGGTTTCACTGATTGAGTTCAAACTTGGCTTGAAGTTTCCACAATGATATATCTCAAGAAAAATAAGCGATTAAATCCAATCATGCGTTTCAAAATGGCGACTGTTAGAAAATTTCAAACCTAAGTTACTCAAAAACCGTACATAACAAAGTAAAAAAAAAAGTCAATACACCTTTTTTGTATTCTTTTAATTCTCTATCGGATTGTCTCAAAGTCAAAACAATCGGTCGAAGGATAATAGTTAAGTTACGTGTAATAATTGGTTTGTTCAACCCGGCATACTATACCAACACAGTAAACACAACAATATCGTATGCACATTCGTGAGAGGTTTGTAATTTTAAAATTAAAATAATGTTACTGTATTGCCCCTCTCGCCCCTTCCCCTCTCGCCCCTTCTCCTCTCGCTGTTATATTCTATACTGCAGTACAATCAAATATTTTAACCAGATCTGAAATCTTGTTATTTTGAATATTACACATTTAAATGCTATGTTTTTATTTAAGTTTATTTAAAGAACTTGTCATAAAATGAGTGCTTCTCCTGAAAAGTTAACAATTTCTGGCTTAAACCCATTTGCCCTAACTTCAATATATATACAGGGTGTTCAGAAAAAAGGTTTCAAAAATTCAGGGCGTGATTCCCCACATCAAAATAAGATGACAAGTCCCAATAAACAGGTTAAAAATTGCCCCGTTTTCTGTCTAGCTGCCGTTTTGTGTTTTTTTACAAAACTATTCATATCTGGAGAAATGTTTGACTGATTGAGTTCAAACTTGGCACGAAGTTTAACCCAACAATGATATGTCTCGAAAAAAATAAGCGATCAAATGCAATCATTCTTTTCGAATTGGTGGCTGTTTGAAAATTTCAAACCTAAATTGTTTAAAAACCGTACATTTTAACAAACAATTTCAAGATACCTTTTTATCCCTTTGGATCCGTTATCAGATTGTGCAACTGTCGAAACAATCGGATGAAGGATAAAAGCCAAGTTAAAGATATTAACAGCATATGTACATACAATATTGCTGTGTTTACTGTGTTGGTATAGGATGCCGGGTTGAACAAACCAATTATTACACGTAACTTAACTATTTTCCTTCATCCGATTGTGTTGACTTTGAGACAATCGGATAGGGAATCAAAAGGGCTACAAAAAGTGTATTGACATTTTTTTTAAGGGTCTTCTATACCTTGGGTAAAACAGCAAAAATATGCACTTCGTTCTAACGTGTTTCGGACGCCGTTTTTCAACCAAAACAATTGTGAAACATTTTAAAGTGTTCTTAAAGGCTTTGTGCTTTTGTCTCATAATTGAAAGAAATCGACGACAACTCCTTTTAATCAACAGTTTAACTGAGTAAAAATCGATTATTTTTTAACGCATTTTTTTGGAGTTTTAAGCAATAATTTCCATATTTTAAGCTAACAGGTAAAAAATATAAAGCCTTCTTTAAAAATTAAAGTAGTTTCCCAGATTATTAATTTATAAATAGAATCCGAAACACTTATTACGAATGCATGTTTCAACCATTTTGCGGCTTCAGTCAGACCTTTTGTATAGAAATCATACTGTACACTCGGGAGTATTCTTCAAGGTAAAGAAGAGCCTTAAGGGTAGGCTCTAGTAAAACAAAAAGCAACCTGCGCCTCCCTATAGCGGCGGTAGGTTACGCCATTTTGAAACACATGATTCGATATAATCTTTTATTTTTATTAAAATAGAACAATGTTAGGTTAAGCTTCGTGCCAAGTAACAACTCAATCAGTCAAACATTTCTCTAGATATGAATTAATTAGTAAAAAAAACTGATACTCAGAAAACAGAGCATTTTTGAACCTATGTTTATTGGAACTTTTCCTTTTATTTTGATGTGGGAAACCACGCTCTGAATTCTTGGAACCCTTTTTCTGAACACCCTGTATATTTTTGTACAAAATAAAGCAAGAAATCAAAAAAACAAAAATTAATTTTAAAATTTTAGGATGAAGTCTTGGAGTTAGGTAAAGCTTTTTTCGTTCACATCCATACAAGAAAACATCTGCTACCCAACCAACGTGACCTGGTTGTGCAATTCTACAAGCCAGAACGTACAAACACGAGAAACAGCCGTCAACAAATACTCGTCTACCTACGTTAAAAATAATTCGAGTAATTTAACGTTCCACGGACGCAATTCATTTCTTGTGCGCCACTCTTATACAACGAGTTACCTTTTAGAGTAATCCGGTAATGTATTTATCATATTAACTTAATGGTCGCCTATTACTATCGCTAACAAGGCCGTTCCTTTTCTTCAAATAACGTGTTATTTATAAAGTGATTTATTACACGCGATAAGGATCTGGTGTTTTGTTAGACGTACAAATTGGCTAGAGCTTACAAGAAAACTATGTAGGCTTATGTATATCCACGTGTATAATTTGAACTAGGGAGTGAAATCACACGAACGCTGTGCTTTTGCCTTGGGTGTGTCGTTGAGTTGATGAGGGAAACATTTGTCCTTTGAAATGAACATAGATCAGCTGTTTGGAAAAGTTCAGTGTTGGTACAGCAACCAGCTGTTGATTCTAAATTTGCATGTAGGTGGATTCGCCGATTTCATCATTTGAAACAACTTGTCTAATTTTTAGGTTAGGTTTTTATCGTCCACTAGGGGAGGCCTCTGCGTGCTCCGCACGCCAACCCCGCTGGACCCTTCTGTAATAAAGGTTGGATTTATAATAATCTCAAAGCTAAGACGGTAAATAATGTTAAATGACAGATCAAATTATTTCGTACATTCCATACCGTCAGTTATTATAAAGGTTAAACAAATCAGAAATGCTTAGGTCTACACTTAAACAAAACTCTACCTAAAAGTTAGGAATAGAAATAGTTGTTTTTAATTTTTAAATCAGCTGCTAATGGAAATATTTGAGGAAACAGCTGATTGCTGTATCAACTCTAAACGTATTTAGTAATTGTTTATTATGGAGCTCCCTTCTCCATACAATATTTTAGAATAGTTTGTGTTGTTTTTACGTTAAGGGTCGGCTCTAGCTGTCGGCCATGTTGGCTGACACTCCATAAGACCAATGTTAAATTAAAATCCAAATTTTTTCTTTATTTTTGATCGGAAAATTATAAACGATATGTCATTTTAAAGGTATGGTCAATATGCATGCAAATGGCTTTTTAAAAATTAAGAAAAATATTTTGTTTAATATTTATTAACAATTTAAAACATTGATTTTTAATATTTTTTGTTGTCACTATTAATTATAGCGAAAAACTACCAAGCCATTCGCCTGAAGAATTTCGTCCCCAAGATTTTGGTATTTTTTTTATAACGCTATTTAAACAATTGCGGGTTTTAAATGGATTTAGGCTGAGCAATGTCCGTGTAACCTACTGCCGCTATAGGGTGATTTTAAATATTGTTTACGTTGTAACTATTAATTATAACGAAAAATTACCCAGCCATTCGGATGAAGAATTTTGTCCCCAAGGGTTTGGTATTTTTAAAAAAACGCTATTTGAATAATTGCGGGTTTTAAATGGATTTAGGATGAGCTATGTCCGCGTAACCTACCGCCGCTGTAGGGAGTCGCAGGTTGCTTTCTGTTTTACTAGAGCCGACCCTTAAACAGATGGCGTTATTTACAAAAACCTAATTTAAAAGTTAGAAATAGAAATAATTGTTTCAAAGTTTGAAATCAGGTGTTAATGGAAGTATTATAGCAAACAGCTGATTTCTGTTATTATTATAGTCAATAAACATATTTAATGGCGCTCACTTTTTTGTTAAATTATCCTTTTTGCAGTTTTTATGTTCAATAGATGCTGCTGCTTTTTAAAATATATATATAAACCTGCTTGTATTCGAATGTAATGTTGTGTAAAAATTTCAAAGTAATCGGCGAACAACTTTCGTAGATTTGAGATTTTAACAAACAAACATTTATATTTTTATTTATATAGATGAATAGACTACTGATGCTTAGTAATCTGTTTAATAGGCTGGTAATATTTTGTAAACTTAAGGGGAGTTAGACGGTTAATATCGACAAAAAAATCAATATTGTTTTAATTTTATTTATGGGAATCATTCTATTTCTTAATTCCCTAAGGAATATTTTGTGAGCTCGGGAATTATTTTATCTCTTGTCCTATTTTGAAGATCGATATGTCAAATTAAAGGGGTTGTTCTGAAGATGTTCCAAAAGCCATATGTTTTATCCTCAATCACTAGGGCTTTAGACATCAAACTTCCCTTTTATATCTTTTGGAAGAAATATTTTATTAAGTGTATGTCACATGTGTTTTATCTTAACACAATAATTTTGTGTTTTAACAAAATAATCTTAAAAATAAACAGCCGTCTTAAAAAACTAAATATTTCTATTTATAACCTATAACTGAGTACTTCTGCAGATTTAGTGATATTATTAGTTAAAAAAACAAAATGTCACAAAAAAAAGAAAGAAAAGTAGTACCACTTGTAGGAAATTGGGATCTTTTGACCACAGAAATTACATTAGAGAGGTTCGTAAATTAATTGTGTTCTTTCAATCTAAATATATATTTATACACTAAAATCAAGCAATGGCGAAGCATTGCCGAAAGCACTAATCTTTAATTTGGCACCTTATTTAAATTTGTATGGTACTGTATATATAAAACAGTTATGGCCATTAATAATTGTTTCGTGCATTATTCTCATTTGTTATTTGATCTCAATCTATAGCTTATGATATGTAGTTCATATTGGTACCACATAAACGAAAAACTAAAAAATAAACAAATAAACGGTACCAGGAACTGGCAAATACTTTCTCACAAATATATTTAAATTATTAAACAGATTTACTGTGATTCATAATTGTATTAAAGTAGGAGGGGGGGACACATTAAAGTAGGACAGTAACTAATAAATATTATTATTATTAAAACTATTCGATCAATTTCGAACAAATTTGCACCAAACATGTCAATAATTAGGCCTGTATAGATGCACGAAAAAATGGTTTGAAATTTTTTGAAAAACATCCCCCTTTTTGGCAAAAACCCTAAAAAAACATTTATTATTATTGTTACCTAAACGAGAATTTTTAGAAAGATGCGGTTTTTTGCATATATTAGGGTACATTAACGGCTAAAAATAAGCCAAATTTTATCAAAATCGTTAGAGCCTTTTTGAGAAATTTTGATTTCTCTCGTTTTTTTCCATTTTTGGGAGGTAAAACCCCTTAAAAATCTAAATTTAAAAAAAAATGTAAAAAAAAATGCCTGAAGATATTCCAGAACTGCACCTACATACCAAATTTCATCAAAATCGGACCGTTGGTACATCCTATCAGACACACGGACAGACATCACAAAAAAAAACACTTTTTTGGGTTCAGGGAGCACCAAAACAGATAATTCCACTAAAAATTCAAATTCGAAAATTTGGACGAAAACAATACTTTCTCCATATACTACGTATAGGGGGGAGAAAGTAAAACACTCATGTCCGGTTGAAATATTAGCATGTATTCTTAAAATATAACAGTAATAGGAGAAGGCGTGGGATAGGCAATGCAGCAGCATTTTTGATGTCTTCCTAATTTTTCATTACAAATACAAACTTCTCACGTATACAAACTATACAGATTCGTGTTTAGTAAAAATCAAGCAAACTTAAACTTGTCATAAACACTCCTAGATGGTGCTGATGAAGGTACATTTACTAGCACATATTATAACAGCGACAGGAAAAGGGGTGGGGTAGGCAATACAACAGCATTTTTGATGTCTTCCTAATTTTCAATTACAAACTTCTCACGTATACAAACTATACAGATTCATGTTTTAACAGCGACAGGAGAAGGGGTGGGGTAGGCAATATAACAGCATTTTTGATGTATTCCTAATTTTCAATTACAAACTTCACACGTATACAAACTATACAGATTCTGGTTTAGTAAAACCCAAGCAAACCTGTCATAAACATTCCTAGATGGTGCTGAAGAAGGAATACATCATTTAAAAAAGACAACACAAAGGGCCAATTATCTAGGCCTACCTAACTATGCTGACTCGCATTTATAACTCGTTAAATGTGTACAATAATAAAAAAATAAGGATTATAAAACTGTAGGCCTGTTTGTTAAACCTTTCTATTTACTTGCGTTATTACATATTTAAAGAAAGATAAAAGTACTATCTTTTAATTGCTTTTTATTTCATGTTGTGGATCAAATGATTTAGAAGTGAAGCTATAATATAATATTTATTATTATTATAGTGAAGAAATTAATAATCGAGAATGCAATATATGTTATACGAAGATGTACGAATGTTTCCGAAGTTAAACGAATTGGTGTCTCTTCTTTAAATTTGTATAAACGTTCTTTTGATGATAAAAGTTTGTGTTTATATGCAGGATAGCTCCTGCCAGCCATGCGGTGTCTTATGATGTAATTAGAGAATACCTTTGCGTTTCGTTGCGCTGCGAATTGTCTTTGTCTATGTAAGATCGTTTTTAGTAATAAGGCGGCCAACATACCGCCCTAGCGACCGCCAGAAGGTGAAAATAATTGTCTATATTGAAACTTAGGATGTTGAATGAAAACTACGTGGACTCTTTAAACAACAAACTGCAAACTTAGTTCCGTCTGCCTGACGTCGGCTGGTCGATTGCGTCTGCACTGACGATCAGACGAAACGCTGCAGTACTGCCAACCACGCACCTTTAATTGACCGAGCGAAGCGAGGTCTCCGTTTTAACTTGACCGTTTGGCATTTCGTCTGTGTGGTCTGCCTGTCTATATGTCTGTCTATCTGTCTGTCTCACGATTACGTCCAAACGCCTTGACCGATTTTTTGATTTTTTTTGCATGAATGTTTTTTATTCCTAGGCTGAGCGATGTATGTATACGGTTTTTTTATTTTTCATTTTTAATCCCTTAAATAAAAAAAATGGCGGCCGCACCGTTTCTCTCAGTGTAAGCTTTTTTCTAAAGCCAGTTTGTGGCTTAACCGTAAGTGGAATTTAAGAACTAATAGCATTTTGCTAGTAGCAAATTTAATTTTCAACAAAATTTTATTCTTGTTTTTTCTGTATCTCTAACGGTATGCTCACAAAATGGCCGAAAACTTTAAATTTGTTAAAAATCGTCCAAGTTTTTGTATTTTAACCATGTGTTTATACGTTTAGTCTAAACCAATTGAAAAGTGTTCCATAGTCTTTTTGTAGATAAAGGTTAAAAGAACTCATATATGCCAGTAAAAAAATGATTGAAGTAAAATTAACAAACTTATTAGCTCAAGAAACAAGCATGTTCGGTAACGAAAGGAAAAAGTTCAACTTTAGGCCTACAGAAAAAGTAGTAAACATTTTTTGTAATTTTTTTCATAAATGTTAAAAAGTTTCGTAATTTTGTTCTAAATAGAACTGTATAAAAATATTTATCAATTTCCAATTTCTTATTTTGAAAACACCAATTTTTATGTTCTTACTAAATGACTGCTAACAAAACTAGGCCTATTTGAATAATAGTTTAGGAATATATCCTTTGCCCAAAAATGATGTATTATTATAAGAAAGTGTAGAGAATAAATCAAATAATATAACTGTATACTTGTAAATTATTATTTCATAAAAGTATTTGACTTAACTTTACAGTACTTGAACTACAAAATGAGATGAAACAAATGAAACCTCGCGGCGATAAAGAACGTACAAAAAATGACCGTTGGACAGCGTGGGAAGTGTTGATACATGGGTTGAGATCATTATTACGACTCTTTAACATCGTTTGTTTTCATTATTTCTAATATTTCAATATGATATGGAACTGTAAATACATTGTTAAGTTTTAGCGATATTTTTAGCTACCTTACGCATTTTTAACCTAAATAAAACACAATGCCCCTTAAAAGAAAATCTTTAGCAGTTAAAGCTCAAGAAAAGAAAAAAACGAGAATAGAAACCCCGGAATCGCGGGAATTGCAAAATAATGTTTCGCTGGCTAAACCTTCTGCTTACTCCTTATTGCCACACTATTTTTAACCTAAGCTCAAAACGTCATTTCTTGATTCAACGAGCGAGGTCTACTGTTCACAGAACTACTAGTATCTTACAAAAACAAATCTGTCCGTGTAACTTAAAAATCTCACTTTATAATTTCACTTAATTATTTTTTCTTTCCGAGAAAATTTTTATTTTGAACTCAGTTAATATCAAGTTATTTTAAGTTTCATAAAAATATTTTAAAACTAATACATTATTGAAGAAAAGTAAATAGGCTGTTAAGGGTCTTCTATACCTTGCGTAAAACAGCAAAAATATGCACTTCGTACTAACGTGTTTCGGACGCCGTTTTTCAACCTAAAAAGTTATGAAACATCTTAAATTGTTCTTAAAGGCTTTGTGCATTTTTGTTATATCTCATAATTGAAAGAAATCGTCGGCAACTCCTTTTAATCAACAGTTTAAATGAGTAAAAATCGATTATTTTTAACGCATTTTTTGGGAGTTTTAAGCAATAATTTCCATATTTTAAGCTAACACGTAAAAAATATAAAGCCTTCTTTATAACTTTAAGTAGTTTCCCAGATTATTAATTTATAAATAGAATCCGAAACACGGTATTACGAATGCATGTTTCAACGATTTTGCGGCTTGAGTCAGGCCTTTTGCATTGAAATCATACTGTACACTCGGGAGTTTTCTTCAAAGTAAAAAAGAGCCTTAAATCAACATTCATTGTTTTCAATTTTTGAATTATTTTTAAATCCAGGAGCCCCCTGAAGTTGGGGGCCTGAGGAAGATTGCTCCCCCTCTCGGCTGCCCTGATACTAAACGCGTACCACACTTCGTAATCCAACTCTAGGTAATAACCCCAACGCTTAGTGTTGGGTAAAGCCATTTCAACGGTTCACAAGAGGTGTTATTCGTCCGTTCTAAAATTTAAAGTATAATTGGAAATACCAAGGCGAAGACAACACTGCGAGAAATTTAATGAGGAAAGGCAAAACCATCTTGATAACGCGTGTCTTCATAAGTCTGTGCTATCTTGATACCGTCCTGACGTACCCACATTTCCTTTCATCGAGACGGAACCTTAAAAACAACGAATCCAATTAGGTTTCACCTTACCGGTTGCATTTTTCATCGGCGATAATTAATTACTCCGTCGGCTATTGTCCGACCCTTAATGGACTGACTGATACGCTGTTTATCTTAATTAATTAACCCGGGACCATTAGAACGAATGTCGAACGGACTTGAACGTCAAACTGCTCATTGTTCGCTGTTGTTGTTTCTCCTGGACTCGTGTACTCGAGGAATTTATAAGTCCGACAGTGGTTAAGGCAAGAGTTGCAATTAACTAATTACGCGTAATTAGTCAATCCTTTTAGACGGGATCTGAGTGAGTCTTGGAAAGGAAATGCACGGAAAAAGTGAAGCGGCGATTAGGTAATTTTTTGCTCTAATACGATACTATAAAACGCATGTTTGCTTGGGTAATCTTTAAGTATTTATATTTTAAAAGTAATTTAATGCGTTGATTTGGTTCAGTTAATTACGTTTGTTTGTTTACATTGGTTTATAAAATAATCGTTTATAACATTTGCATATGGAATGTAAACAATGAAACAGCTGTCATGTTAGTTAAACAGATTTCTAATAAATGACGCCTTTCAGTAGGAACCATATGAAGTATAATATAAAAGTTGTTTAATACATTTCTGTAACGAAAACATGAATTTTAAGCTGTTTGTCTATTTTAGGTCAGTAGCGGGGTACGTAAGCTTTAAAATGATGCTTGAATAATTGATTTTGACGAAGAATTAAGGGAGATATCGCTTAGCGACAAGAGAACACATTTGAGAAATAATATACAAGGATTGCATACAGGGTGGAGAAAAAGTCTGGAAACTGTTTAATAATTCTTGTATAAAAACATTTTGAAGGTAGCTGTGATTGAGGAACCTACTCTATGTAAAAATACTATTACTTTCTCACTATACTATAGTATAGAGAAAGTATAGTGATCGCAAAAAAAATCGATGTTGAGATTTTTGTGAAAATATCCGTTTTGGGACCCCCTGAGTCCAAAAAAGTGGTTTTTACAAAATGTCTGTCTGTATGTCTGTATGTATGTCTGTATGTCTGTATGTATGTCTGTATGTATACAAAGCTAGAGAGAAAACTATTCAATCGATTTTAACCAAATTTGCACCAGACATGTCCAGTACGCCTGTATAGATGCACGAAAAAGGTTTCTGAACAATTTTGAAAAACAACCCTCTTTTTTGGCAAAAAACCCCCAAAAAATCGGTTATTATTTTTTTATAAAAAACGGCTCTAACAATTTTGATAAAATTTGGCTTATTTGTAGCCTTTAATGTGCCCTACCATATACAAAAACCCGCATCTTTCTAAAAATTCTCGTTTAGCTAATAATAATAATAATAACTGATTTTGGGGGGTTTTTTGGCCATAAAGGGGGTTGTTTTTCAAAATTTTTCAAAACCTTTTTACGTGCATTTATAAAGACCTAATTGACGTGTTTGGTGCAAATTTGTTCGAAATCGATCGAATAGTTTTCTCTCTAGCTAATAATAACAATATTTATTAGTTAATCGCCTACTTTAATAAAAGTATACAAAGCTAGAGAGAAAACTATTCGATCGATTTCAACCAAATTTGCACCAGACATGTCCAGTACGCCTGTATAGATGCACGAAAAATGGTTTTAAACAATTTTGAAAAACAACCCCCTTTTTGGCCATAAAACCCTAAAAAAATCAGTTATTATTTCTTTATTAAAAAACGGCTCTAACGATTTTGATAAAATTTGGCTTATTTGTAGATTTTAATGTGCCCTACCATATACAGAAACCCGCATCTTTTTAAAAATTCTCGTTTAGCTAATAATAATAATAACTGTTTTTGGGGGTTTTTTGGCCATAAAGCGGGTTGTTTTAAAAAAAAATTCAAAACCATTTTACGTGCATCTATGAAGACCTAATTGACGTGTTTGGTGCAAATTTTTTCGAAATCGATCGAATAGTTTTCTCTCTAGATAATAATAATAATAATAATAATAATATTTATTAGTTAATCTCCAACTTTAATAAAAAAACTCTCCTACCCCACCCTACAAGTCACAGTGAATCTGTTTAGTAATTTAAATGTATTTGTGAGAAAGTATGTGCCAGTTTCTGGTATACCGTTTATTTTATTCAGATTTCTTAAAATTTATCCGCCATATTGTATCTGCCATTTTGAAAGTAACTTTGTTTTTTTACATTGGAAGATGGTCATGTGATACACCATTTATTTTGATGTAGAAACCCAACGGTGAAATTTGCTTATCCATATATTTAACCGATTAAAAATTTCGGCTAAAAAACAACGAAATCGTGTTTTCCGATTTTGCCCCTTTTTGCTGTACTATTTTTTTATACGTGTATACTAATTATTATTCTTTTGGGATTTAGAATTAAATAAGCTTTCAAACGATATGCCACACAACGATATTTGGTTGAACCACTAGAAATCAATTTAAATCAAAAGGGCTGCAACTCGAAATTTTTAAATGCTCCCAAATACTGCCATTTTTAATCGGTTAAAGATATGGATGTGCAAATTTCACCGTTGGTTTTCCTTGAAATTCTACATCAAATTGATCACACGACCACCTTCCCATTAAAAAAGACAGTTACTTTTAAAATAGCGGATACATTTTTTGAAATTTAATAAAATAGTATTTTTACATAGAGTAGGTTCCTCAATCACATCTACAAATTTTCCTTATATACGAAATATTAAACAGTTTCCAGACTATTCTCCACCCTGTATAAAAAATACGAGTGAATGTCTGATCGTGAAAAACCAGCTCCGTCCGTTATAATTAAATACAAGAACTGCAAGGTAACTGCTATACGTTTCCAGGCAATAACTTATGGTAACAAATAACGTCCCATAATTCACCTTAAAGTACGCGTAATAAAGTGACAACTTGATTTACGTCACGCTTTATATGAAGGTGATACAAGATACAGGAGATAGAATTACTGGAGGTTTGGTGAGGTTAACGGCGCTTCAAGAGTTTGAACAAATCTGAATTAATTATTTTCTTAAAGACTAAGCACTTTAAATCGATATCGCCTTAGCATAATTATTTGTCGAATTAACTAAACTTTAATTGGATGTATGACACTACCAATACTTGTATCCTTCAATATATTCCACATTTATACTAAAACAACGCTGCAGTCTTACCAAGGCAGTAGCCAAGGCGGGGGGTTAGGAGGCCAACCCCCAAAAAATCACGAAATTTAACAGTAAAAATTAATACTAGGATTAAAAAGTGCAAGTTAAATTACAAAATAGACAACACAACAGAGGATCCAGCAACATATTTTACGTCATTGTGCATTGCATGCATACTGATATTTAGATTCACTTGATTAAACTGCAACGTACAATACACATGGATGCAGTAGGTTACAGCCTTACTCTCTTGTGAGCTTGATCTTATCTATTAAATAAGAAAACCATGAAGGTTCAACAAAAATACTTTACTCTAACAAAACAAAATCATTCATCATCCTATAATATTTTACATGGGTAACTATATCAACATTTTAAAAATAAGCATGGAAATTGGTGTTTAACACGTTCACTGCTACGCAAATTTCGTATTTCCTACGCTAGGAGATGATCTTTTATTTTTTATAATTATAGCCTAAATGAGTAGAAATTATTTTATTTTTTATTTTTGAACCTTTCTACGTAATAATCACCAACAGCACTTAGGCCTAAAATTGGCGTTCGAAACACGCAATGCTTTGTGTATTGAAAATGCTCCCAATATGGAGGATGACGTGCGAAGCACGCAATGCAATGTGTATTGAAAATTCTCCCATAAGATGTTGGCGTGCAATGCACTGTGCGTCGGCCGCTTCTCATAGTGTTCAGTGTATGGCTTAATGTGCTCACAAGTTACCATCATCGGAGGGTTCTAAATATAAACTTTTACATCTATCAAGTATTTATATATAGTTTATTCTTATGTTTTACTTTAGCGGTTTTCTTTCATTGGTGTTTCGTTTTGTACCTAAAGTTAATAGTTATTAGTGTTTGAATAGTGTTATACAAAGTTAATGGTGCTATCCGTGTTTGTCTCTTCTCTTTCAAGGTTTGAGAAATATTTGTATTTCAAATGTTCGTTAATTTTAGTTATAACTGTAATAAGTAGATATTTTTTTCAGTTTATTAAGTTTTGATTTTCGTTCACTTATTTTATGTAATTAGAAATACATAAAAGTCCCTTTAACTCCCTTTATTATTATTTTTTTTTTGCTACTGAAAATATGTTAACAAATCTCTGTATATATTTTGTGTTGCATAATAGGAAAACTTTTGTGACATATCTGAACCTCTATGGTTTTAGAGGGGGTGGGGGGGTAGGAGTTAAAAATTTCTAACGTAAAGGTAGGTCATGTAACACACCATTGAAAAGCTTATAAAAAGAGAAACAGAATGGCGCAAACTAGAGCTTAGTATCTTGCTTCTTTTCAAAGTAATGGACAGTAAAAGTTCTGGAAAATGGTATTTTTATCATAACATCAAAGCAGGTTATCAATTTGTTAATGTTAGGAATACGTAAGTTGTAGGTTGAGGTTACATGTAACACATTTAAAAAATAAAAACTGTAAATAAATTTAGTACGGTACCACTAATGTATCTGAGTTTCTATGTGTAGCCTACTTGAAAAACTTTGGGGTTAAATGTAAAAGAAACCGGGAATACAAATCTTGACCATTGCTCCTGACTTTCTCTACTGTATACGTAACTGATAAGCACAACTTTTCATGCACTGATAGAATAGCACCTTTCTCATTTTGTTTCTGATATTTGTTGTGATAGCACTCAGTTTTGCCTTTTTACATATGAATCGTTCAAATGAAGACAAGGTTAAACGATTTTTTTTTCGGACAAGAATCTGCTTTGGTGTTATAATAAAAATATCCTTTTCCAGAACTTTGATTGTCCATTACTTTGAAACAAAGTAAGGTATTAAGCTCTAGTTTGCGCCATTCTGTTTCTCTTTTAATAAGCTTTTCAACGGTGTATTGCATGACCTATATTTATATTTGAAGTTGGACTCCCTTACCATCCTAAGCCCCCTAATGTCAGAGGGTCAGGATATGTCAAGCAAATTTCCTGCTTGATATACAGGGTGTATCAGGAAGAAACGGAAAGAATTGCAGGACGTGTTCTACTGGTG
>JAGFPH010000669.1:410219-459556 GCA_018207615.1 Philaenus spumarius | reverse complement strand
TTATTTAACTATTGCAATAAATAAGTTGTATTTTCATAAAACAAAATTAAATATAAGCATAAGCTAAACATTTTTTCGATGGTACATTTTCTTACCTAATTTACATATTATGTAATTAAAATAATGAATTGTATTTTATGTAAAATAATACAAAGTAAACAGAAAAGTATTCTTCTCGGTGCTAAACAGTGCATTCTTCAATCTTCAGTCACTTGCAACTTGCAAACGCAAACAGTGTTCCTGTGTTGTGGCTTGTGATACAGAACATCTCTTTTGACGGGGCAGTTTAAAGTTTTATACAATTAATTACTCTTCAAAGTGTTAAATTTCAGGTAAGTACGTAGGCTACCTAATTTAACATTTAAAAATAACTTGGTAAACTAGGGCCTAGTTTGTGTATTGGCTATTTAAGTTAGTGTTTAATTAATTTTAGGTTATGTCGGTTTAAAAGTTTTATTAGATTATTATATTAGTGTTTAAAGACTTATTAGATGTTATATCATTTGCAGCCTAAGTTACATAAATAAATATAGATTATTTAATAATAATAACATCTTTCATGATATATGGTGTACATAGCGTACCATAAACAATAAGTAGTTAAATATTAGAAAAAGTAGGCCTAGCCTAGGCTAGCCTACTAGCAATCTATGGCCTTCCTATTACAGAAATGTATGAAGTTCATGTAACTATATGGAAAGCCTTTTCTTTTGTAGTGTTTTCAAATTTTCTTTATTACAAAATAGGCTAATAAAAATTACATAACGTTAGGTTATGGTGTAGGTTAGTTTTATAGCTCAATCATTATTAAAAATTGCATTACATAGTTTCTACACTTACTAGGTAATAAATTACAATAAGTAGTAAAATTTTTGTTTTGTAGCAAATTCTAGTCGGAAAACATGTAAGCAATTACTTTTATTAAACAAAATTCTGTAGCTGCAGCTGAGTTACGGTTTAAGGTTTACCTTCTTATCTAGATGGTAGAATAGTTGACAAGGTTATTTGGCGGAAGTTTACTATTCGACCCTAGGCTAACCTATTGTAACAGAAATGCAAGAATAATAATAAAAAAAAACCTAAAAGGTTCTAACCTATAGTATTTAGTCACAGTATGTTTACATGTACCTATTCAACATTTAACAGTATAATGTAAAACAACGTCGTTGTCTGCAAAAATATTAGGCTAGGGTCGAATAGTAAACTTACGCTGGTTTTTCTATGATCGTCACTGAATTAGCCTAATTGGGTAAGACTTACAACACGCCTCCTTGCAATATTGCTGCAGAGGTAGGCTAACTTAACACCATGTTAGCAAGAAAATTATGTATAATGTTTAAATGTTTATCATATTGTTTTTAATTACCTATAGTATTAAACGTAACAACAAATCTAATTAAGCCTATTAATAACAATTAAGGTAGGCTAGGCCTATTAAAAAAACCCTTTAAAGTAAACTTAAGTTAACTTACGTCTTGGTAAGTTATGTTAAATAGGCCTACATGTGAATTAATACAATACGGTAATACGACACTGCTTTACTTCCCTATCCAATGCTTTTACCGGAAAAATAAAGAGTTAGTACCGTGGGTAAGTTACATAAATTGTAAAATTGTAATAAAAACAAACTTAACTAGTTATCGTTTATCGGGATATGTGAAAATATAACACTTTTTATCAGACGATTAATATAAACAGGGTACCGTAGGCCCTAACTTATAAATAATTTTGTCAATATTATTTAAAGACATAACACCAGATTACAACCTACTCTCTAAGAAATAATGCAATTGTATTTACCATATGTATGGAGTCATAGCTTGTTTTTAATGTTATACACATAATATATCCCATTTATAGTAAGATAAAAACATAAAAAAATATCATCAAATGTAAACAATGTGTATAATTTTATTGCAGTTAATACTTGCGCTAAACAAATGATTCAATTAGGCCTATATGACCATTATTATTACATGGTATAGCCTGCATATAAAATTCAATTAGAGGGTCATTCCATGTCAAATCAACAGTTTTACTACATTTTGATCCTGACAATTTCAGAAATCAATAAAATTTGGCAGGGAGGTTGCCTTTATGTGTAGAATAAGAAAAATACAAAATTTTATTAATTTATCTCTATTGGTTAGTGAGTTATGACTACATGAAATTCCCAAAAACGCACGTACTCGAAAACTTAAAACTTAAATTGTGCCTCTCCTACTGAAGATACAGAGCTGGAAAAAATGTAATTTTGTAGCATTTTTCATGGCCTTTAATATGGCATACAACACAATATAGTAACTTATAAGAGGAAAATTATTTTTCAAAATCAACTAAAATTTTTTATTTGGAATTTTTCAAAATGCGCCGGTTTTAAAATTTTGAAAAAAATTAGAATGAACCTTTATATACTTATAAACATATATTGTAAATTTAAACTTGGGATCACAATGGGTTCTAATATAAAATTTTGTTCATAAATAGGCTTGCATAGGTCTCTCAAGAAAAATTATACTTAAAATCCATAAAACTATATAACATTTACTCTAATTTATTTTTATGTAAAAAGCAACTTAAATCTATATATACAAAAACTTCTCTGTTGGACTTTCATAACACTACAAATCATTTATGTAGTCATTAGCCTATATGCTTTAACTATTTTACTTGTTTCTTGTTCATTGAGGTTGTAAACTCTTCCCGCTGGGGGTCACTGAATTTACTTTACATAAGACATGATTTGCTGGAAGTCACAACACATCTTGTCTTGAAGGATAAGAGAAAGAAGCTGATGGACCAGCTGGGTGCAAGAAAGAAAACTTGACCTCATCAGCTGCTTCTTCTTTAGCCAAAACATATTCCAACCACCACTCATTCTCATTTATTATGGTTACATAACCACTGATTTCCTTGATTCAAAGTTGGTCTTGTAATGCAGTTACTTTTTCAATTGATGAATCATTTAAAAGTGAAGCTTCAATGATGCCTCAGCCTCGTCATCAAATGGCTCTTTGACATTAGTGAAAAGTTTTTTTTCAGCGCAGAATTGCTTTTTTAAATTTTAGTTGAAGAATAAGTTTTAGATCTACCCAACTTTCGTTTATCAATAGGTGACTCACCTAAGTCATGGAGAGAAGCATTTAATGTATTCACTACTGCTAATGGCGATGAAAAGTTATGGCATTCTGGATCAAAGTTGCCAACCGCATTTAACGTACTCACATTTTCTGATAGTACTTTAACGTACTACTATAACTATGTTTACTACTTTATTGTAGGTTAGTTATATATTATTTATAATAGTCACCATTAATTTATGGCTGTGAATGACATAATTTTTATTTGTTATAAAATAACCACTAGGCTATTTGTGAAACCAAACTTGCAACCTACAAAAAATGACAATTGGTTGTTGTAGACAAATTCTTAATTAATCTGGCAGCTTGATTCTAAGTGTTAAGTAATTTAATTAAGAAAAAAGTTTACTGTAGTCAAGATAAAGTCAATAAATATCCAATGTACCGTAGCCTACAAGTTCTCTATTACAAACTAAATAAAACTTTGTCATTACAGTATTTGTTAAAAGATTTATTTGAACAGACATGAGCTACCAATACAAGATATTGGCAAACTAACATTCGCTGCATTTAGATATATACAACATGTAGAATTTTCAAAACTATTCTGCAAAGAGTGTCGAAGAGAAAATAAAAATTTTAAGATTTAAACATAAGGTAGGCCTACAAAATATAAAAACAAGCTAGAACTGGGCGTAAAAAGATACAATCTATAAAGGGATGATATTGTTGCAATTTTTGTAACCCACACCAATATCAGATTTTATATAAACATTTACAGTAGCCTAATTCACATACAAACTATATTATGATTTCTTAGATATTTAACAACATAATTATAAAAAAACAATTGATATCAAGCGTTTGGCATCAGCCCCAAGTAGCCTACTATTCTTATTTCATTTACGGTATCTTAAGAGTAAAATTAAAAGACAAACTAATATGTATAGGTACCATACTAAGAATGTGTAGGACAAAATTTGAATAGGGATGGTGATAAAAAATTTGATAGTTCAAAAAAGAAGATATAATAGGCCCTAATATGGTACGGTTTTTATAACCAAAACAAAGAAAAACCAGATTAGAATTTATTAAATACTGCAAGTATTTTGCAATATAGATAGGTGTCGGTAATGTACAAATTCTGCATTTATTTTCAAGTACTGTACTGTAATGTATCATTTCATTGCAGCCTATTTAAGATCATAAATACATATATATTAATTAATTCTAAACCTATGTATGATAATAATCTTGAAAGACTTATGCTATTCCAGTGGTTTTGTTTATTAGCTCAAAATTCATATCAATCTTTCTTTGAATGTATCATTAATAATTAATAATGTATTTAGTTATTATTATCAGACCAGTGGCATATTTTGATTAAATACTATGTATTTTTATGTTAATTAATAGTTTTAATACAAAAGCACAAATTTATCAATTTTGATAGTTTTAATTACTTTTTAAGAATAAGGACTATATTGTCAAAAACACTAAAATTAATATGTAATAAAACTTAAGTGATTTCAGTGGAAATATTTTGTTTCAGAGTCATTTTTTGTGTGCTGTTGAGGACCAATACAATTTATAACATGTGACAGGAAGCCACAAAGGGTTATGAAAATGATTTTAAACTGAAGTGGCTCGAAATTATAATTTTGCAGGAAGAGCACCTTCAAGTTGTCTTCCAAATAATGTTGAAGATTATTTCCTTCATTGTAGCTAGGTATGTACCACATCTTTATGAGGTTATAGTAGTAGGTTATTGTAGTAGTGAATATGTAGGCTACTATAGCTAACTTATTCTTTCTTAGGAAATTAAGTTTAAAAAAAAACTATGGTAATCTCCCCTTTTTCGTCAGGTTGCATGAAAAATATTACGAATTTGTTCGCCCATGGTTTAAAAGACCGAGCCAAGGGAATAAGCAATAAAAGTAATATACAAACTTAGTTGAACAAGTTTTTTTACAGAAAGTTAGTCTAGTAACTTAATTGGCTATAAATGGTTATGTTATATTACATTTTTCTAGTTATGAAATTAAATTTATAAAATCTTAAAACAAAAAACTATCTAAGGTAAAATTATATTAGACTTTTATATTTTTTTAAACTAGATTGTTGTAGTCTAAATTGAATTTGATTGTCTTTTTGTTTGTTCACTAATTTTCTGGTCTGCTTCTCTATCAACTACAGCACACTGGTTGCAGTAGCTTGTCGTGTGCTCTTTACAAACATATCTATTGCACTCTGCACAGGTGACTTTCGATTTGCATGCCAGGAACAGTAACAACACTTAAAAACACACGCCTTGCTATATTTATCGTAAGTTTAGTATTCTACATAAAAATTATAATTGGCGGGCAAATCAATATAATAAACAATTTTATAGTATCGTGGTTTTTAGCAAACAATTATAGAAGAAAGACCGATTAAAATAATAATCTTAAATGTTGACATTTACGAAATTTTAGATTTGGTTACATGTGTATCACATTTATCATGACTTGCCTTCCTGTGGCACCTGGAGCTCGGGGACGCCTGTACTGTTGGGTTCCCACCAGTTTCTTGATGTTCTGTTTCAACTGTTTCTGCAAATTTTCGATCTTTGAAGCAAAAAAGGCATGGAGAGGTCTTTTGCAAGTCTTTTAAGAAATTGTTTTCTCAGTTCATCATCATTAGTATTAGCCACATGTAGGTATAATATAAGAATTAACTCCAGCAATATTTAGAAGTGCGAAGAACAAAGCCATAGACCACCTGTTGGTTTTTCTTTAGGAATGAGAAGACTTCAAGGCCCCTGACAAATACAACAATCCGAAAAACGCCTTTATCTCAACATTAGTAGTATCCTTGGCATCCCTTTCTCTGGCATAGTTTGGTCTGAGCTTCGCTATTTGAATATTAGTAAATCTAACAATATCATCGGTAAAAAATAAACTGAAACAGTCTCGTGGTTCAGTAGCATTTCTAGCAACACTCCGAGGCCCAGGCAAATGTATTCTGAGAATATTGTGAGGAGCATGTCTTACGACTTGAGGTGGATTGCATAAATACCATTTGGTGGCTTGGTTTCTTCCTAGAATGTAATTTGTGTTTCTGGTAACATCATATATAGGGACAGTCACAGGTGGTTCTTCCTCATCGGCCAACAACTCCGTGTCAGTATTGTGGTCGCTTTCCTCTTGGGAATCATCACTTCCGTCATCACTTTCACGATCAGAAATATTCAGTTCTGTCTCGGCTTCAAGTAGTAACCTTCTAATAAACTCTTCTTCTTCACGATTCATTGTAAAACATCAACACTGAATTAACTATGAACAATTTTAACAAGAAGAACAAGTCACACACGGTTAAACAGACCGTGTTTTCGACATTCACAAAGAGTTGCGCACGGGAATATCGACCAAGCACCAGACAATACGCACAGAACTAGTTGAAGACTGCGGCTAGACTGACGATCGATATGGCAGCTTGTAGGTGATGAGAGTGGTGAAGCTGTGAAAAAAATGGCTGTGTTCGAGCGGGAAACATTACAGGTAGAGCATAACGTCTAAGCGCCCGGTCGAATAGACCGTGGCGCGACCAATTAAAGGTTAAAAACACTCTGGTAATAGAACTAAAAAAAAATTAAAAATCTATTTCTCGGCATGAAATCGTGTAGGCATATATATTGTTTTATTAAATCTTTAATCGGTATATTTGTGTATAGCTTAGTCATATATGTACTGTCAATTTGTGATTTATTACTAAAATTGTCCAATTAAAAATAAGCTCTTTTTTTCTCAGGAAATAAAAGAAGTAATTTAAAGGTCAAAATTATATAGGTAATAGTAAAATCTTTTTACAAATAGTTAAGTAATTTTGTACATTAACCCAAATATGGACATGATCATACAAACTTTACCTCATTATTTTATAAGTATAAAATTATAGATGATTATAAATCCTAATTCCAAGATGAAACCTAAGGATCTATATCACTTACGGAAGAACGCTTAAAAGATCTTTAAAAGTTACATTCGATGCGGTAGGCCTAAATGGTATGGTAGGGCTACGATACAAACAAAAAATAACTAAAGTACAAAATAACTAAAGTGCTTAATGTACAACCTAATTTACAAAATAAACGTAAAATTAAACTTACCTACTGATTATGAATAAGTTTAATTTACAAAATAAACATAAAATTAAACTTACCTACTTATTATGAAAAAGTTTAAATAAAAAAAAAAACAATTTCTGACTGAGTACAAAATTTGCTTCCTCAAATACTATCATAAAATGGTTTATTGGGTTACACAGCAGTTGGACTGTATCATGACGCCCATACCCATGAGTAGAAAGCTCCAATACGTTAAGGAAAATATGTATATTATTAATTATAGTAAATTATTTTTCTTGTAAGAGATTTATTTAAAAGTAGTATTACATAAAAATGGTTTAGCACTAGAATATGTTTTAAATGTTATGCACCATTTGATTATAAATATACTTATTTAATTTTTTACAAGAGTTTAAGCATTAGCTGCTGGTCACTACTTAGTGGGGCCTCTAGGCGCGGTGTAGCTTTGTGTATTTTTATTGACGGAGTAAAGGTACAGACTCATTGCTGTGTGGGTTAATATTTCGCCTGAACAGCCAAATTAGCTTCCCAAATTTTAAACATTTTTTGGGGGGTTCATAAATTTCCCTGGACGGACTCCTTTAGTCGAAGGAGGGGAGGGTATGCTTGATCCCATACCCCTGGTCTAGCCCCCCTCCCCCCCCTAGAAAATATCCTATTGGCTCTACTCATTTTAATATCCCAAAAATATGTCATTTAGATGAATTTATTCAAACCAATGTTTAAATCATATTTATAAAAATCATATTGTTTTCTGTCTTGAAAAAAAGTTTAGTATGGGTTTAGTAGGCTACAGTAAACAAAATAATATGTATAGTTTAAAAGTGTTTTTTTAATATTATTTCCTGCTTTTGTTTACAGGCAAGTTTTTGTATAGAGCTATAATCAAGGATTTATTTTTTTATTTACGAGTGGTATTTTGAACCTGAATTAGAATAATTTCTTTGTGTTGAGTAAGTGTATAATAAGCTTTAGGAACTGAAGTCTACTCTGCAGCATTTCTTGATTGTTATATCTATCATTTATTTTACCTTTTACTAATATAAATATTACTGCATATTTCTGTTACAGTTTTCGTACAAAGGCTATGAAAAATAAAGATATTATGACCCAGCTCAAAATAGAAGAAGTTATGAAATATTGGCTAAAATATGCTCCATTACGGGTACTTAATCAGCAAAAGAAAACGTACAATTGTCTTTAGTTGAAACATTTAATGTTCAAGAATTTTCACAGTAAATCTTTATTGGCTATCTATATTGGACTGTTTGTCTATTTTATACTCAATTTGTCAACTCAGGACCTAAGATTGTTTCATTCATAGTCCTAATTTTACCTACATTTAAATATAAAACACTTTTTTATATGGTAAACATTGAGTAAACAATGTTAAGAACAATAAATTAGTTTAAATTATAAAAAATACACACAATAAATTAAACATAAAGTTATCGAATTAATTTCAATATTTTCATTTCAAACGGTTTAAAATAAATTGTAATATGCCACACCAAAAACCTGAAAGTGAAATAATAAGAAAAGAAGAGGAGGCATTCTCCTATGGCAAAGTCAAAACATAGTTTTCTTGAAATGTAATGTCTTATTTTTCAAAAACTAGCAAGGATATAAAATATGTGATATTTTCGTAATTGCAAATAACAAATTCTAAAGAAACACATACTAATTGTATAACTACAAATTTGTATCTCAATAATAACACAGCAAGTATCGTATAAGAAACTTAAGTATCGTGCAATAATTAATTTATTCTTTAGTTTAACTGTATTCATTAGATAGAATGTACATTTGGAAGCAGTTTGTAATAATAAGTTTCTTAAAATTATGACTACCACTATATATTTTTTTTCAGCTTAAAGTCATGTCTATTTGGAGCATCTATTATGCCCTATGTTGTTTTTTACATTTACAGAAATATAAGATCTTCACCTTCAATAAAAAAATATTGAAGGTAATAAAATATGTCTATTGTAATAAAATATGTTTTATAAAATGTAGCTTTAATTTATTTTGTATTCCCATGTTCCTTTAATGCTAATTCGGAGGCATAGTAACTTATTTCTTTATGTGCTGATCCAAGTTTTTATTCATGTTCTTCCTTTGATAAATGAGACAGAAAAAATATAACATTTCATTTTTGTTCTTTTTATAATTTTTATTGCACATAAATTTTTACATTTATGTTTTTATTATTTTTTTTTAAATTTGGGTATAAAACAAGAAGTAAAATGTTAGTTTTAAGAAAGTAATAAATACAAAATTCATCATATGTTTGTGTTTGCTTCACTGAACCAAATATGTTATATAAATACCTTTAATAGGTATGTTATATGGTAATGATTTGTTATATAAATACCTGAACAATAGGTGAAATGTGTGTCATCGCTTAAACAGTGGCTAAAGAAAGTAATGCGAGCAATAATCATGCAAAACAAAGGTAGGCCTATTTATATAATACAAAATTAATATATATTTTGTGGAAATCTTAAACGTTAATTAATTATGGTATTGTCAAATTTTATTTGTTTGACTTTATTTACTAGGGAGACCCCTGCGTGCTCCTCACGCCAACCCCCAATGAAACCTTCTAAAAACATATGTTATGTTTTATTTATAATAAAAGTGTAGGATTAATAATAACCTCAAAACTAAGATGGTAAATAATGTTAAATGTTCAAATTAAATTATGTCTTATATTTTATAGCAGCAGTTGTAATAATAGTTAAAAGAAACCAGCAAGGCTCAGGTCTACACTTTAAAACCCTAACCTAAAATCTAGAAATACAAAAATAATTGCTTCAAATTTTAAAATCAGCTGTTAATGGAAATATTGGAGCAAACAGCTAGTTATTTTATTCAATTGGTTGCTATGGTAATAAATGTAAATACATGTGTTGGTTTATCATTCTAGGCCTAACCTAAGATTTTTTTCCAATTAAATTTACAAATATTAAAATAAAAATGGTTTTTATCGAAATGAACTATAGCCTATGTTACTCAGGGATAGTGTTAACTATTTTTTTCAATCGGTTCAGTAGTGCCAGAGATTACCCACTTACATACAAACAAACAAAAAGAGAAACTTTACCTCTTTATAATATTAGTATAGATTGCAACATTAAATGTAAATACCATACATTTATCCGGGCCATAGATAATCTACATTAAAGACTGACTTTAATAAATACACTGCAAAAAGTGGTAAGTATATATTTATTTTGAATTATGTATAGGCCTAAGTTTAAAAAAAATCAATATCAATTAAGATTTTATAAAAACTAACTGATGTAGGCCTACATTAAATGTTTCTTTTATCAATGAAATTAGTGTGTTGTATTAAAATAAAATTGTCTTTCTTTATGGTAGTAAAATGACTAATAAATGGTTGATTATTCCTTGGCAAATAAATATAACATTTATGCAACAATTAATTGGGGGATGTAATTATATAAATGAGGGAAATGCAATGTCTTCCATGTTTAATCATATTTTGACAGATAATTTTTTCAAAATATGACAAAATTTGAAAGCACTCTTTCCCATTTTAGATAATCATTCGGCAATAATTTGTATCTAGATTATTTTTATTGACTGGAATAATTGTGTACTTTTAGAAGTCATTTTACCATTCTAATGGATCGTCATTTTGACGTTTTAGTGTAACGTCTATTTACCGTTCTAAATCACGTCTTTTTATCGTTCTGGAAGAACGTATATTTGCCGTTCTGAAATAACGTCTTTTTACCGTTATGGAGTAACGTCTATTTTTCGTTATAGAACAACGTCTTTTTACCATTGTACAGTAACGTCATATTTCCTAGATTTCAACGAGTTTTTAGCTAAAATATGACGTCTTAAGATGACGAGAATCCAACGATTTATTTACGGCAATTCAACAACGAGGTTTAGACGTCTTTTTACCTAATCTTTAACTATTTTGCAACGTCTTTTTAACTATCTTATCGCTGTGACATTTGGGCGGAATATTGACGTACCATTAAAACCGTTTCTTGACGTTTCGGCTAAACGTGTTTTCCACGGCAATATGACATGCTTGTGCTACGTGGGATTTGTCTGTATAGTCCCTATTTTCAGTAGAATAATTATTTTCTTTTATAAACTCTTCCGTTTTATTTACATAATCTGTTTTGTCAATTAGTACTACTGCATTTCCTTTATCTGCTTTAGTAATTATAATCTCGTTTTCTTTGAGAGTTCTTTTGATATTTTTAACAATTTTATCTTCTGTTTCCATTTTCTTTTTATTATTTTTCTTTTTTATAATAGTATCTTTTAATATTTCTGCAGCTAAATGTCTTGCATGCGTTTGTTTTTCAATTGGGATGTTGTAAATGGCATTTTCGATATCAACTATATTTTGTTCTATATCTTCTTTTATGTTACTGTTATGAATATTATACTTTAATCCTTTTTCTAAAAGAGTCATTTCTTTATCTTTTAATTTTAATTGTGTTAGATTAACCACTCTATTGTGGAACTCTTTACTTGTTCTATTATTATTTTGTATAGGCCTATGTATATTTTGTTTTAATTTATTGATCTTATTATTTAATGTTTCATATTTCTTTTTTATCTGATATTTTAATTTATATTGTATTTGTTCTAGTACTTCCATCACTGATTCTGTTAAACAAATTGTATTCAACTTCAATACAACTTCAATACTTTCAAATTAATATTAAAACAAAATCAATTTCAATTTAATAATACAATGTATAAACTAGAAGATGGATTAGGCATGGGGAATCCGCTATCGTCAATATTAAGTGAAATATTTTTACAAAATTTAGAAGACACATACTTAGAACAAATAATCCAAAATTATAATTGCAAGATATACTTAAGATATGTAGACGATACATTAATAATAATAGACGATTGTAACGAAAACATAGAAGAGAAATTACTTGAAGAATTAAACCATATACATAAAAATATTAAATATACAATGGAAAAACAAATTAACAATTCAATTAATTTTTTAGATCTAAAATTAACCAATCACAAAAATAAAATAGAATTTGGAATATTTAGAAAAGAAACGTATACGGATAATATCATACATGCGGAATCAAATCACCCAATGCAACATAAATTAGCAGCATTTAGGCATATGATAAATAGGCTACAGGCAACACCACTCAACAAATTTGAATATAAAAAAGAATTAAACATTATCATGCAAATAGCAATCAACAATGGATATTCACCGAAAACAATAGATAAACTTGTAAAAAATATAAAATCAAAAAAGAAAATAAATAGATCTACAGAGTCTAATAATAAAAAAGAAAAATGGGCATCAATAACATACACGGGTAAAGAAATATATAAATTTAAAAGATTTTTTAAAAAATATGGAATAAATATAGCAATGAAAACAAATAATACAATAAAATACAAATTAAATAATAATATAGAAAAAAGAGACAAATACAGCCAAAGTGGAGTATACCAATTAGAATGCGAATGCGAAGCTAAATATATTGGTCAAACTGGACGGAAATTAAAAACTAGATATAAAGAACATATAAGATCGTTTAAATATAACAAAAAAGATTCAAATTTCGCTAATCATTTAATTAACGAGGACCACAAACCTAGGGATATGCAAACATCTATGAAATTAATCCACCCAATGAATAAAGGAATAAGACTTAACGTAATAGAAAACATGGAAATATTTAAATTAAAATTAAAAGACCAACAAATAATAAATGAGCAAATTAACACACAATCCAACATTATGTTTGAAAATATAAAATTAATATAGAAAAAAAAAAAAAAAAAAAAATTTTTAGAAATATAGGACGTGGGTCGATGATCTGAAATGAATAGTTGTTTACTTGTGTATACAAACAATAGTTGTTTACTTGTTTACAAGTAATTAGAGAACAAGCAGTAAACAGGTTGAAAGGGGGTTGGGGGAGGAGAACAAGTATAAATAGCAGACAATGGAAGAGCACAGGTAGTAGAAAACAAAGCTTCTGAAGATGGGGTCTACCCGAAACGCGTCAAGCGAAAGTAAGACAAAGCTAAGAAAGGCGGATAAACAAGAAGACAAATGTTTCAAGCATCTTAGCGGAAATAAGAATAACAAATGCAAGTCTTTTTAAATTAATTACATTATTTACTGTTCGTTTTTCTAGAGAGAATCGCACATTTTAAAGTATTTTTTATAAGTAAATGTAGCCTTTTTAATCCCATTTTTTCTCTTTCAATGTAACTTTCTTTGGTCTTTGAAAATACTGTACTTTAAATGAGCAATTCTGGTATCTATCTTTGTATCTTTGTATCTGTCGCGGATCTCGAAAACGGCTCTAACGAATTCAAAGAAATTTTGTATTTAGGTGTAGTTTTTATTTTTAAATCCACCCATATACGGTAGTTCTATTTCGTGTAAAAACGCAATTTTTTGAGAAAATATAATTTAAAAGTTAAAAAATTTTAACATAGGGTCTTATGGTTTGCCATGTTGGTTACAAAATAACAACGAAATAGTAAATAAAGCGATCAAAACAGCTGTTCATAAACAAGCCAATAATCTATACTGTTTTAGCACATTGGAAATAAGAGTGGAATAGAACTGAGATTGAGTATTATCTAAAATCAGCTGTTCATTGGATAGTTTTAAATTACTGTTAAAAAACAAGCTAATTTATACTGTTTTAGCACGTTAGAATTAGAATAAATTGGGCCTAATTTAACAATTTATTTTGTCACAAAAAAGGTAAACTTGGCAAAGATGGATAAATTCTAATAGTCAATTTTGTAATATAGGCCTGGCTCATTTCTGAAACATAGTATTGAGGTTATGTTAATCCTGCAATAAATTTTACTATATTTAGGCCTGGTTTCAAAACTTTTTAGTTGACAGAAGATAGTAGAACTAGGACTAAAATCGCAATGAAAGCCTCTCACGTTTCTAAAGTATGTATTTGAGGTTATAATAAATCTTGTAATTACTGTTAATATATTTAAGCCTGTTTTCATAATTTTACAAACCTATGTACAAACGAGCCAAAGATTAACGAGATTCTTTACCGAATTTCCCAACTGCGAGCGAAGCGAAGCAGCCATCTGAGGCGGGATTGGGACGCGAAGCGTTAAGGGGCAGAGTCCCTATAGTTAAAATAATATGTTCAAAAGTACCTCAGATATAAACTGATAAGTATAAAATTGGAACTGGTTTATCTACCCGCCGTGAGTACTGATGTTTTTAGTCAGGTTAGTAGAGGTTTGCTCAAGTGCCAGCTTTTGCGCCGGTATCTGTAACTGTGTTTTGGCACTATCCCAATTTGAACAATATCAGAGCAGATTTTTTTTAAATCTGTTCTTAGTGCACTTCTGCAGAGCCTAAGATTTAAAAAAAATGTATGTAAAAATGTTTAGCTCTCATGAGCTTTTGTATTGGGAAATAAGGAAAAACATGTCTTAACTTAGACCTTAATCTGAATTAAGTAGGGGGAGTGGTCAACTACCCATATGATTCCGAAAAAAAAAACACTGGGCTGAGTAAACCTTAGTGGTGCTGCCAAAAAGCAATATCATAGACTTCTCTAGGAGGAGGGCCAAAGTGGTGAAGAGATACGTGTCATGGAGAAGAAGAGGGAGCGGTTGGATAAAACTACACCCAAACAAATCCTCAAGAAAAAGAAAGGAGATAATACTTCTATTATGGGGTGTAATGTTCCTAGACTTACTGGCTAAAGTCAAGCCAATTCAGGTGTTAGAGTGAATATCATTCCCTACGAACTTTCACAGTACTCTTTTGACCAAAGAGAATATTGGTTCCTTGCAGAAGGGGGTTCTAGAGTTGGCGCTAGATATGAGGGGATCTGCCGTCACTTCCAAATTCAATGGGTTCAGTGTTAAGACATACTTTTGCATCCTTAACTGTTCCGATGAAGGAATTCCAAACTGGATTATCATTCAAACCCTGAGAAGGAGCCAATCCGCGGTTTGTTGGGGAAAAAGATATCCCGAACTATTACCTATATTACTTCCCATACTTCCCTTACTGCCCTGAGGACTCCAATGAGAGGATACTGGACTTCATAGGGGCTCAAAATAAAGGCCTAAACAAGGACAGTTGGAAGGTAGTCAAGCAGATTGTGAAAGGACCTGCAACTGAACTTACCCTCAATATTGACCACAGGTTGGCGAACACCATTAAGTCTTTTAGTTTTTGCCTATGCTTCAAATTTGAAATCATCCTGATCCCCTGGCTGAAAAAGCATGACAGGGAGATCGAGGGGATTGCTGACTCGGAGGTTAATGCTCCGGCAAAAGGTGGGTCTATTCCAAGAGCCACGGTACGGAGTAGACCTTATCAGCGAAATCTCAACATACAATGGTAAGTTTATTTATGACAGTAACCATGGCAGACCAAGAGCTTGCGTTCTTGTTTGCAATATATGCTATCCCTGTGTCAGATTTGGTGTCCAGGGACTTTGTAACAGTGTTAGTAGAGGTACCAATTCCGGGGGTAGCTATGAGGCTATTGTGGCCTCAGCCTATTTTCCCGGTGACACTGATGTTATTCCACCTCCTGAACCTTGAAAAAAATATCAAATAACAGGTTTGATTGGAATTTCTTTTTATCAGGATTATATGAAATTTTATATTTGTCCTTGTTACAAATATACATGGATATACAGGAATAATATGAAATCCATACACACAGGATTGCTACACCGACAGACATTTTAAACGATAAACAGAATTTCAAATCAAACCTGTTATTTGATTTTCTTTCAAGATTAGAAGAACCAAATAAATAAGAAAAATAAATAAATTTTAGTACAATATCAACTGCAGCCGGAATAGTCAGAGAAAGCATGTTACCGCCTAACAAAATAAATTAAAGTGACTAATTATATGTTAAAATCAGTGTTGTGAATGTTTGTTAAATGTGTTTTAAATTTTAAATGTCAAAATATGTTGAACTTGTTAAATGTGATATTTAGATGAGTTGTTTAGCAAAATTATGACAGAGTACAATTCTACGGATACTACACACGTGACCATGGCTGAATAAAGATCCGAAACGGCCAGAGTGTAAAAAAATAAACATAAATGGAGAATAGAGATGTAAGTAACTTAAATTATATTATAATTTAAAGTTCTCCAATAGAACAAAGAATATATAAAATAACATTTTTAGTTTTATAACATAGGTAAGATCAATGAAAGAACTGTTCATTCATTATTACAGACAATTATTTTATTAAAATGCTTATTTGGATAAATATTTGTTAAGTAAATTGAATATATCTATATTCTATAGCATAGCAAGACTAATTATAAGAAATAAATATGGTAGGCCTACCAAAACTTATAAAAATAAATTCATGTACCTGGTGTCCAAAGGAGAGTGAAATTGTGGAATTCATCATGCCAACAAGCATCTAAATTACGAGAAACAATTGCCTGTTTTATGACGTCACCAACTCCAACAATCAAGCCACATTCCAGATGACGACAACTTAAATCATTGCCATTTAAATTCAAATCTCGGTTACCACGAGACATTGCAATATTAATTTGGCCAGAGAAGAAACCAGGACCATATACTGTATCTTTGGGAAGCAACCATATTTCTGAAAATAGTATAAAGAAAATGAATTACTGTATTTTAATGGAAATCTAGTTAAATACTTTTGCTTTGCACATTTCATTCATTTCATTTTATTTCATAGCCATGGTACAAAATATTGTTTGGCCAGGTCAAATTACAAAATCTTGCTAACATGAACAAAAGCTATGTCATTTACATAAATAACTCAAAGATCATGAAATTACAATAATAGTCAATTAATAACAATAATACAATAAGGTAATAACAAACAACTATCACATTAACCACTGCTAAAACATAACACATGCATTCGGCATCTCGCGGTATAGCAGTGGACAGGGTTCTGCTCTTCTTTAAATCTGGGGGTTGGGAAGGTTTTATTGTTCTATACATTTTATGTTTCCATTTTCTTTCGAAGGTGTTCTTTTTTAGTTTTAGTGTAGTTAACTATTACAATTACCAGCAATTGTTTCTTGTAAGGTAAACCAAATAATTTCTTATGCTGTCTGTTATTTTTCTGTTTAAGGAATTTGTTTTTGTCAGCAAAACGAAATAATTTTGTTTATTTGTTGTTTTCCAGTTTATAACAAAATGCACAATCTATTTTTAATGTTATGATTTAGTAAAATAATTTTGTAATGCCTTCTGTTTATTATATTTCACATATTATTATTTAGTTTCAAAAATTTAGTTTAGTGTCTGCTAAACTAATGAATAACTTTTGTATTTGTAGATATTAACAATTATAATAATCATGAATTTTAATTAATTATTGTTTTATTATTATTTTAATTACGGTATTTAAATAATTAACTAAATTTATTCTGATAAGTTGAAATAAGTTCTTAAATTGAACATCTTATTAATTGAAAAGTAATATCAAATCACATCTGTCAGAATCAATATTTACAAATTATATAACAACTAATTGTACAGTTAATATATTTTCATAATTTATTACATAAGTTATTTGATACGTCAGCTTGATATGTAAAACCTTCAGAATATGTACCACTAGTATATTGGAATAATGAAAACCTGAAAAGGCTGTATTTTTGTTTATAAAGTTGATTTTCTTTTTAGCTAAACACATCTTCAAAAGATATACAAAAAATTTTAATTTCACATTTTCACTAGAACAATATTACAATCAGAATTATCTGGTCATAGCTTCTTCGTCAGGTTTAAAACAATTATTTTAAATTACAAACATAGCAAGCAAAACATAAACAGGCAATAATTTTAAATATTTTAACATTATTTTTTTCAGCAGTTAGCTCTACGAGCTCCACAACTATTGCATTGTATCAGCTCCCATCCAATCTTATTTAGGAATGCACCAGTAAAAAATGTGTGAACAAATTATGACCAAAATGTCATACGTCATACATGTGACACGGAACGCGCCAAGTTCCAAGTTTCTGGAACGCATGACACAAAACACCTTGCATAAAACCAGCCTAACCTATTAAATAGTAATAATTAATAAATAGTAACAGCAATGATGACTATATATAATAATAATGAATAATAAAAAGTATATAAAGAGAAGTAAAATCATGAAGAGTATTTTATAGTTCCTTTTATTTATGAAATTCTTTTTTTTAACATCTCAGATATTGAGGGAGTTGTAATCACAAACCTCAGATATTGGTGGGGACCCGTCCCCTCTGCCATCCCCCCGGCAATAACGCCCGTGTTGTGACTTAATACCTATTACATATTTTTTTCTTTTCTGAAGATAACAGCAAAATGTTTTTTTTTAACCTTTGAGAACTCGCGCAGTATGCCGTCACACTGGAACTCGCGCGTGGTGTTTTAGACCACGCTGTATTAGTCAGGTGCTAGGACAAAATAACTACGTTATTAATTGTATTTTATAGTATAATTTAAAATTTAAAGTATTAACGAACTTATTTACATATAAAATAAAATTTTAAAAAAAAACATTTTACACAAATGATAGTTTATACGAAAAAATTAACAACAACGAACACTCGTGCATGGAAGAAACGACCGCACACAATGCAAGGCTTTAGTAAAACTAAAATCACTAAAATACTTATTCTTTAATATGTACAGTAATATTTACAGTTTATCTAAATAAAATAACAAAAAAACATTTTACAAATGATTGTTTATACAAAGAAATTACAACGAACACTCGCGCGCGGAAGAAATGACCGCACACAACGTAAGGGTTTAGTAAACGGACTATAAGCACTGTTTGCTACCAACTAAATTAAAAGTTTTGCATGTCTTGCCTCCATAACTATCTGGGAAAGGAAAAGAGGTGATAGAGGGAAAGTTTCCTCAAGGTTAAATATTCAGAATTCATAAATATCTAAAGGTGCGGTTGAAAAGATCACACTGTGAGTTCTCAAGGGTTAATGAAATAATTTCTTTGTATGGGGTAGTAACTGCATCTCATACTTTATTCTTTTCTTCAAATAAATCTTCAGTATTTTAATCACAATAAATACAATAGTAAAATTATTAATTTTAAGTGTTTTTATTAGAATTAGCAAGATTCTTTTATGCTTAAACCAAGAACATACACACAACTTATTAAAACAAAATAATAATTTGCAGATGAAATAATATTTAAAACTGGAATTCATGTAAGAAAATATTTTCACTGTGGTTTTCATGGTATTACCAATATTAGAAAATGAAATAATTACTAAAAGAAATAAAATCATTTCACAAATAATAGCTTTATTAGGCTACCAAATAATTTTTTTTAAATGTTACAAATATGGGCCATAATAAAACTAGTATTTGTGAAACTTATGTTATGGTGTTTACTAATAATTTCATTCATTAATGTAGAGTTTCATTAATATCAACTATATTAACATTAAACTGTCAATTGTTAACTCCTCTAGTTCTTAGAGACAGAAATAATTTGAAAAAAAATCATAAATCATTTAATGGATTTAGAATTCCTCATAAGAATAATGTTAATTTATATAATTTTACAGCTTATTTTAAAGAAAATGTGAATGATTTGCTGTTGAACAAAAATTGCTATTCTTATTTATTAAAATACCCAAATAGATTTACAAAATTGAAATTTAGTATGATTGACACAATTTAAGCAAAATTTATCATAGGCATTCTTTAGAATTACATTTAGCATTACATTTTCCTATACTACAGAAAAGCCATAAATACAACTTTCTTAAGAACTATACCTGGAACTATCCAGTCTCCAAGAGGTAATTTGGCTATAACTTCAACTTTACCATAGAGGAAGCTAAAAGAATTACGTGTTGTTAACCGTGCTGATTGCACTGGTGGCAAAATATATTGACCAACTGCTTGTTTTGAGCATTTTCCAGAACTTGGTTTTGCTGTACAACTATGCAAGAAGTTACATTATTAAACATATTTTATTAAATGATTGTAATTACAAAATAACAGCTCAATACCACATTCATTTCATACAACATCTATACACAGCATATACAAATATTTATACATTATTACATAATTATATTTTTTCATGGAGGAATATTATGGAAAATATTATAAGTGGAAACAATATGAAGAATAAAAAAATAATATAAATATTAAAACTTAATAGTCCAGTCATATTAGTTTCACCTCAGAATGAGGGATAGTAAGCTGTAAACTTGTATAAACCTTTATTTTGGCATTCTAAAAGTTGTATTTTAAAATCTTGTGTCCGAGTCTTTAGATATTCAAGGTATACGGTCACAAAATTTGGTATTTCGCAAATATCTCCTTTCTATGGTTTCAATGCTATATGAATCTATTATAAAAATTGCAAAGCATAAAATTCTCCAAAAAAATTTTTCATAATATTTTTGTATACAGTTAACCATTTTTGAGATAGAGGGCGGAGAGCGCACAGCGCTCAGCCATACAAAGTATAATGCAAGGTCAACTATGAGTTCCAGTAAATAATATATCGTATAAAGTTAATAAATCATTAAAAAATCCATAATTATGTTTAATTTGCATTGTTTATTAACTAATACATAATATTTATTCATATGTTTCATTTATCGAATATACATTCGTTTAGTAATACTTAATTACTTCGTGTAATTAAAAAATTGTTAAATGAAATACTTTAAGTATATTTTAATGTATCTAAACTATATTTTAAGTAGAAAAAAAATTAAGAACTTTTCTTTAAAATGTGTAAACTCTTAAATAGATATATTACCAAAAAGATTATACCTGGGAATGCGAACCCCTATAACACAACCTGTTCTATTTATAGTCAGATGGGACAGATGTTTCATTGTATTGTATTGTTGTTCTTTTTCAAGGGACCACTTTCTACTATAGTATGTTCAGCAAGTTGCAGTAAATCGCTACCTATGACGGATGACATGGAAAGACATGGGCAATTAAAACATCTTAATAAATGGTTTATTAAGTCACATGTGTATAAATTTAAAATTTAACTAAAAAAACGCATTCAAAGTTTAAATTTAAAGCTTCAAAATGGCCACAGTACACAGCGATTTACTGCAAACTCTCGCTGAACGTACTATAATCAAGTTTATTAGTTAGTTTTAAATTGTATTTTGGCAACGACAGACAAACAGTTTTAAGTGTTATGGCTGATTTGTATTTTACATGAGATAAGTCACTTCAGAAGGTGATGTTGTTAATGTAGTGTACGGCTTACCAAACTTAAAAAATTGCAAGTGTTGAAATAAATGACCAACACATTAACTATTTAAATACCTTAATATCTGTGAATGTGCATATTGTGTGTACATCACTAAAAAGGAACCGATAACAACAATATTATCTCCAGCTCCACATAAACTACTAAACACAATATTTTGCAACTGCAAGAATGATTGTAGTTCGCGCTGTGGATGCAGGAAATTGGGGTTGCAATGTTCTTTAGCTTGTGACCAGTGTAATGCTTCATCGTATCGAAGCAAACTCGATGAAAAAAGTACTTTAGACCCTGAAATCCACGAAGAGTTAGAAACAAATAAATATCCTTGATGATGAAGATGTTGATAATGAATTGGAAATTTTCGAGCAACCGGAAGACGATGAAGAAGAAGAAAATTGAGACTCATGTCCTTCAAATTATTACAGTTTTTGTAAATCCTGTCCGCATTTGAACTTAATTTTAATAAATGTATGCAACATAATTGCTAAATAAAGATCAAATTTAAATGTATTTATTCTATTATTTTTCTACTTAAAATACAACGTAATTAAGATGTATTGAAATATAATTAAAGTATTTCACTTAATAATTTTTTAATCACACGAAGTAGGAAAGTATTATTAAATGAATTTATATTCGAAAATGAAAAATATTAATAATTATTATGTATTAATTAACAAACAATGCAAATTAATCATAATTGTGGATTTTTTAATGATTTATTAATTTTATATGATGTATTATTTACTGGGTTGACCTTGCGTTATACTATGTATGGCTGAGCGCTGCGCGTTCTTCGCCCTCTATCTCAAAAACGGTTAACCGTATAAAAAATTTCTAGAGAATTGTATGCTCTACAGTTTTTATAATAGATGAAAATAGAATTGAAACCATAGGAAGTGAGATATTTGTGAAATACTAAATTTTGTGAACTTTGACCTTGAATATCTTAAGACGACAACAGATTTTATGAGATTTTTGAGACAACTTTTAGAATGCCAAAGTAAAGGCTTATACGAGTTTACAGCTTATAATCTCTCATTCCCTCTTTTTTGGCTTAATTAAGTGATTATACTATAAAGTAAAGTTTGCTGCCAGGAATTTCTTTTTTTAATTTAAAATTTGTGTGCCTCTCTAGCAACATCATGTCTGGCAAAATTTTAAATACATTGTTAACTGTTTTAATTTAGATGATGATACATGGAGGAACTGTGATGTTGTGACTTACAGATTTGTATCATGAAATAAAAGGAGCATGACATTTCCAATGGTTTTAGATGCTCCAATGTTTAAAAATAAAATTTTCATTGAAAGTTTTGAATTTCATACAATTTACAGACAAAACTTTTCAAAATAATCTTATATAATAACTAAAAAATCCAATAATAATAGTAAATAATAATATTACTAAAGTAAAAAATGATAGAAGTACCATAAATATATAATATAAAATAAATGATAGTAGTAATAAATCAATAAAAGGTTACTTACTCTGTCAAATTTAATTTACCATGCCTTACGATTCCTTCTGGACGTATTGAAGGCTTAATAATCAATCTACCACCAGCAGTGTAGGAGTTTGAACTATCAGAGTTATAATTTACAAACAAATCCTGAAATGTATAACAAACACAAGATAAATTCAATAAAGTTTGCACTAACACCATAAGTAATTATTTGATCTTAAATATAAATAAAAAATTATTACCAATTCATTTGGCAGTTCAACAACATGACTCCATCTTTTTCTTGACAGTGGTTTTGAAAAACTTTCTTCGAATACAACTGATCCTTTACATGTTTTCCCCCCGTTAACAAAGGTCCGGGAAAATTTACATGCAGGATCCACTTCTACAAGACAAAAAAATTGTATGTACATAAATTACATTTGTAATTACATATTACATAAATTTATTAAGGTTTTATTCTCTAGCTTTAAGGAAAGTATAACAATCAACATTTTTACTACATTTTCATCCCTTGGCAGCACGCGACGAAATGTCAATCTATGATACTTTTTATATGTTTGTTGTAAGAAGTGAATGTACAAATTTACATTTTTTTAAACTCTTTGCCCGATGTATACTTTGATGAAGAAATGCATACTACTGTTGGTCAGGAAAGCTTCCTTTCGAATATTAATAACAAAAAACGTTTCATAGAATTTCTGAAAAAATATTTTATCAATAAGAATTTTGATGTGAAACGGACAGAAGATGACACAGATTTATTAATAGTTAAGTTAGAATTGCTCTTTCTTTTAACGGCAGTGATTGTTTCTGAGGATACCGATATTTTAGTTTTATTGACAGCTTTGACTCCTGGTACTGAAAAAATGTTTTTATTAAAGCCATCCAAAGGAAACTCAGAACAGAAAGTTTACTCTAATCATAGTTTCGATAATTATGAATATTGTAAAAAATTTATCCTATTTTAACACGCTGTAAGTGGTTGTGATACAACATCGTGCTTCTTTAGGAAGGGGGAATACATTTTATTCCGAAATATTGAAAAACGCAAGAAAAATGTTGAATTGACAAAAGCCATGGAAACGTTCCTTTTACCAATTCAAACGCACGAGGATATCGAGACAAGTGGAAGAATTTTCTTGTTGAATTTGTATAATTCTCCTAAAAATATAATATGTGTGAATAAATTGAGATTTCTTAAATTCAAACAAGCAGTAAGTAATAAAAGAAAAGGTTTAAAACCCGTTAAATTGGAAAATCTCTCATCGACTGATGATGCAGCTGCCCAGCATTTTTATCGAGTTTATCTTCAAGTTCAACTCAACATGTGGATGTCTAATGATCTGCCAGCAGATAATTGGGACTGGAAGATGCATGATATATTGGCAATAATCAAAATGTTAAAAGCATCTGCGTCTAAAGAAATTTTACAAATGTTATTCTGTAACTGTACAACTGGGTGTAATAGATCGTCTTGTACTTGTAGAAAATCTGGGCTGAAGTGCTCATCCGTTTGCGGTTCCTGTGAATCCACTAATTGCAGGAATTTAGGAAAGATACAGGATAAAGAATGTCAAAGTGATAGTGATGGTTATGAAGATCTTGAAAATAAACGTCGAGATATTGACGTAGATGATTCTGATAGCGATAGTGACGAAAATTACGGAAATTTTGAGGAAATTGATGTCATGAATTCAGAGGAAGCAAATCCAGATCCTTCACGCTTTACTAAACTTCACATGACAATATCTTGTGGTCCATAAGTGCTATGGAGATAATAAAAAAGCAAATTGTTTAGAATTTTATAAGCTAAAATTTTGGTCTCCTGCATTTTTGCTGGAAAAGCACTAGTTTTCTGGTAATTTTCAAAAATATCAAAAAGCAAACCTTCACTTGTGAATATATTAATTAATTGGACCCCTATGGATGTAAAGTTTTTTTTAATGTTATTTTCACTGTCAAGAAGTGCTATAAACAATTTTTCTTTAGGCCCGATTTTTTCTCAGGCCAGGGCATATGTTTGCACAGAATGACTGGGCTATTTGTCTTAAAAGAATTGAAATATTAGGAAAAAACATCATTGATGTTTTACCAAAACACACTCAAATGCACAAATAAAAAGTACCATCACAAATTTGATTATATGTAAACTTGAAACAACAAGAACAAAAATAATTTTACAATAAACAATTATTTATACAATATTTTGACCCCAATTATTTTACACTATGATACTTTAAATTAACTATCTCCAGTGTTACTGTATTATTATACATAATCAATTAAGACCACTAATTTTTATTAACTATACTGAAATGAGTTTCTTTCACCTGTATCTGCTCGGTCTTACCTTTCACAGCAACTCAACTACTCCACTCTTACCAAATCATACCAAATTTTTAGACATGTAATATTGTAAAAATATTTTACTGTAATTTCATGTAAATCAGTTATGTACGACATCATATTGATGATTTTAAGATTGAAGATTGTAACCATACATTTAACACTAGACATAAAGAAGAAATTATTCATGCCTATACTAAATATTATACATATTAGTTGCATGTACCAACAGCATAAATGATTTAATAAACTAACAGTACAATAATTAATAGTTAGACAGAAAACAGTCTGAAAGCAGATTCATACCTTTTATTTCAAGTTGAATCAAATTGACTCAATAATAATTTTCTTTACTGTCGTTGAACATTGCTTGTAGTATACATTGTCATTATTTTAGGTTTATTAATACACATGATATAACTCTTATCCAAATCATTAAATTCTTAGTACTATTCAAAATTGTACATAATTTGACTTTTACGAATCTAGCATTAAATAGTTTTAAAGAATAATATGACCACAAATTTTAAAACAAATATATAGTTTTAGTATACAGTTGTAATTTTGTGTAGAAATGTAATACTTTTACTTTAATTGAAGCCCTTATTGGTTTGACCATGAGCTTTGTACCATTTATATTGTATTTGAAGGATTGGAAGGTATTACTTTTTGTGAGGAGATTAGAATTAATAGTATTTAAGGTCCAGTGGATGTCAGGGAGCTTAGAGACGAAGATGTTAGAGTTTTTTAGCCCTACATCTCACACATGCCTTCCTTGTATTTGGAGATGGTACATATTATAATTATTATGTATCTAGAGAAATGTAATATATCACGTCTTTAAAAAAACAATATATATATATATATATATATATAAGCATGTTACTCTTTACCATGCCATTTATATTGTGTACCAAGAACTAACCTCAACCTATAATTTGACAAAAAATGTGCCTTTGAGAAAGTTAAACCAATGATTTGGCCTGTTTGGGGATTATTTTTAGTTTTAATATACAGTTTTAGTATACATGTTAAAAACATAATTTTTGGAAAGGTTATTTTTTTAGATGGTAGTTTAAAGTATTTTTAAAATTTTGCTGTATAATTTTAATTATCGACAATATAGAATCATTGAGTATGGTTTGACAATTCTGAAAAGCTGAATAACATTTTAGTTTATATAAAATACTATATTTTTTTTATAAACTAGTTATGATTTTATTTATCAACTTTGTATTACCGTACATTTATTTAACATAAACAAGCTAATAAATAATTTTAAAATATCGATAAATATTTTTTATAAAACTAAATGTTAACAATTAAGTTGATTATTTCACAAGCCCTTATGGCTCTATATAAACTTTCAAAATACAATTTTATCGATCAATAATAATTAGCAATGTTCAAAAGGTATAAACAAATTTATTTATATTTGAAGAGGTGTTGTGCAAGTACTTAACCACAACACATATGCCTAAACCTTATTTTTAATAGTGAATTGGTAGTAGACGTTGCATTGTGTTGATGGGTCGTTGACCTTGGTGCTAAAAATAATGTTTTGCGTCTCTGTCCCTGTCTAGCCAGTACCATGTTGACTGCGCAGCAGAAAGCTCAGTATGTGCTTTGGTTCGCAGAGCTAAAATCAATTGGGCGTGTTCAACATAATTTTAGACACGAGTACTGCGTGGATAGGAACCCTACTGGGCATTAACTGGTGCCTTCCACATGGAGATAGTCTCGCAGTGGTAGTAACCTTTCTAGGTAGTATGAGACATTCTGAAAGGCCACGGAGATAAGCGAGAGCTTCAGTGCCGCACTTCGACTGTCGTCGATAAACCTTGCAAGTCACGAATGTCCCTTGCAAATCACTACAAATATTTAAGACTACCATCCAAAATGTTCTCCATAAAAAAATTACACTATACTCCTACAAAATTCAACTTAGGTATGAAATTAAACCAAACGAAAAGGACAACGTGCAGTTTCTATGCTTGAAGAAATTGACAACAATGATAACTTTTTAAGTCGGATACCACACCAATGGATGGACTTGTTAACCGTCACAACTGTAGGATTTGGGGATCCAAACAACCAAAACACCAAACAATGTTATACACCAAAACATTCGTGACTCTTCAAAAGTGAAAGTGTGGTGCGGTTTACTGGGTGACTAAGATTTTGGACTTTTCTTTTTTGTTGAGAAAACAATTACTGGTGACGTCTACCTGGATATGCTTGAGTTTCCTTAGATAGAACAATTCGAACATGAAATTATTGTCCGTGTAATGTTCATGCAAGATGGGGCACTGCTGCATTACAAAAGAAATATTCAGGACGCACTGAATATCCAGTTTCCAAATGATTGGTTGGGTAGAGGTGGCCCTATTTCCTGGCCGCCCAGAATCCCAGATCTCACACCAATGGACATTTTTCTGGGGATACATCAAAAGCATACTGTATATACAGAAAAAATGCACTGTGACATAGTGCATCTCAGAGAAAGGATAGTTGCTGCTATCTCTACTGTCATTCCAGACATGCTCCTGCATACTGAGAAATCGATTATCGTTTCGATGTCTGACATGCTACTAATGGGGCTCATTTCAAAACTTATTAAGGTACATAAAAAAACTCCAAATCTTCCTCTTTATTTTGACTCCATATTCGCCTCAATATGTTTATCCTACTCGAAGTAGTTAATGTCTCAAATATAAGTATTCTTTTTCGATGACCCAAAAGAATAATACTATGTTTTAAAAGGATATAATGTTTACAAACAGTGCAACAAGTGTAATGATTTTTTTTTAAACTTGCTTTAATAATTATAACACGTACTTAGCAGCAGTCAATTTTATTCAAATGTATTAACAATTTACCTCCAATTGATTTGGCTGTCATATATCCAGTAAATGCACTAGGACCTCCACAGACGTTAGAAACATCACCTAAACATTTGGAAGAACAATCACCTTCAGAGACTTTGTCTGATATAGGTGGGCTGGAATCCCCACAGTAACACCATGTGCTAAAACATAAAATGTGCACTTATTATTTAATACACAAATTATTTAATGATTGTATATGTCTGTGATATTACATTTATCCATTTCATACAATTAATTATTAATTTCTTCTGACTTTTATTCTATGATCAAACACCTCCCAGAAGGGGGTAAGGCAGCTCTTCTCCAAGTATAAAATTGCATGAGATGAACATATTTTTCCTGATTTTTGGTGGGAGGCAATAGTAATTCCTATAACAACCTAGTAAAACCACAGAAAGACAAAACTGATCTAAGTTATCATCCTATGTCTCTTACTAGCGTCCTATGTAACTGGTAAACCTGTAAAGAACAGTGTAGTTTCCAACAGCACAGATCATCCATTGATCAACTGGTTTTGTTAGAGTCGGGGATTCAAAATTCCTTTCTCCTACATCAAGCACTTGTTGAAGTGTTTTTTGATCTTGAAAAGGCAAATGATATATGTAAGAATATTGTACTTATAGTTTACCATCTTGTGGTCTATTTACTCATCTTGTAAAGGCTACCACGTTTTCGAAACTCTATGTTTCCAACATCAGGCTGTACAAAAACATACAAATCACTCAATCGAGGTCGTCACATAAGTTAAAACAATTAAAAAACACACAACACAACACACAAATTTAATGTTAGTAGCATGTACATGTTGCTTCGGTTGAAATATTGCGTGTGATACTGGGTAATGGGCAAATCTAGACTCATATGATATGGGTTGGAGAAGACAAATTTTAAATATTTTACAATCTTGGGATATTCATCTCAGCATTTATTAAAAAATTCTTATGCAATTAATATTTTAGAGTGCGTCTTGGAGCCACCTTATCAGATCAATTTTATTTAGAGAATGGTATCGCTCAAGGCAAATGCAACAAATAGTATCACCATTAATGTGCGGTTGCCTGTACACTGTTCGCTTTTTGTAGATGATTTTGTCAATTACATAGCAACTCAAAACATGGCCACTGCAGAAAGAACCATTTAATTAACCATTAATAAATTACAATCGTGGACCAATTATATATGATTTAAGTTTTCTGCTGCTAAAACTAGTTGCATTATTTTTACTCGTCATATGCAGAATTAGAGTCCTACTTTATACTTAAACGGAACTCAACTTCAATCTGATAATACTGTTACATTTCTACATCTTATATACTCTCTTGGAACCAGCATGAAACATTTTAAGTTATGCCGCATTAAGATTGTAGATAATGCGGATTTTGAGCGGTTCTCATTGGAAAGCCGATAGGAACTGCATGCTGTGATTTTACCGAGCTCTTATTCGATCACGAACTGTCTATGTCTCCATAGTCTATTTGTCAGCTAGGTTATCAGTACTTAAAAAGATTGATCCATTCTAACACTGCTCTCCTTCTTGCATCTGCAGCTTTTCATTCTAGTCCCACTTGCAGTCTGCTTGTTGAAATTGGTGACCCTTAGCTTATGTGGCATAGACAACAGCTACAATTGTTGTATATGTATAACTTACGCTCTAAACCTTTGCATCCTACATATGACATTGAATTTCACAATCCGTTATTTGGACAATACGAATTCCGTAAACAATTATCGGCTCCTTATGGGATCAGAAGTATCTGTATCCTTAATAACCTGGGTTTGTTCTACCTTCTATTTATATAAATACATCTTGTTTTGTTGCTTCATGGACGATTCGAAAGCCATAAATCAAGCTCTTGATGTCTAGATACCTAAAACAAAGTTCTCCTGATGTTATTTACCGCCAGGGGTTTATGTCTATCTTCAATATTTACGTATCAATAGTAAATCAATTTTCACTGGTGGTTCTAAACTGAACAATAGAGTCAGATGCGCATTTTTTATGTCAGGAAATAGCTTCATCTATGTACTACCCTCCACTTCTTTTGTATATGCAGCAGAACTTTTTGCAATACTCAAGGCACTAAATACTGTATATATAACCAACATCACTACACCTTCTTATTTGTTTCGATTCAAGAAGTGCTCTTAAATCCATCCAAGATATGTATTCCCCTAACCCTTTGGTTAAGGGAATCAGTGCGCCCTATCTTCCACCATGTTAACATATGTCCGTTTTTTTCAGGAACTAATAAAGATATCATAATTCTGTTTTTTTCTCTTGAAAATATATGCCTTTTTACATATGAGGAAACTCTAAATTTAGTTTTTTACAAATTTAAAAAACCTATGATTTAAAAAAGCATATTTTGAATTTAAAAAATCTTGTATTAAAAAATCAAACTTTCGGAAAACACAAAAAACTTTCATAATATGCAAAATAAAGTGATTATCTTACGTCTAATACATTCCTGGTTCATAGAAGGTTCTTCCTCTTCAAATTTATCTTCTAGTTTTCTCTTTAGAAGGTTCTGGTGTTGCCTTCCTTTTTTCCAGATCCTTGCAAGCCTTTTCCGCCTTATTCTCTCGTCGTTGGTTAAGCTGTTTCATTGCGTCAACTAAATGTTTGCCTGGTTTTAGGTCACATTTTTCAATCAATGTGCAGGTACTTATATTTCCTTCATTGAAGTTACAAACTGCCAGGTATATTCAAAATTTCAGGGTGTTTAGCCTAACAAATATGGCTTTAGGAACGTAACTCCTTACGACATTGTTCAAAAATTCGTTAAGATTCTGGGTTTTACCATTCACACACTTTTCTAACAAACTTGTTACACTTAGATCTCTGAACACTGGTTTGATGAACTTCATTATATCAGTAAGTAGGTGGATCATAACAGAAAATGTTTAGTACGATCATACCTTTCTTTGTTTTTCATTACTGCACGGTAGTTTCTTCGCCACTATAACATAACCCATGCTGCGGGTTCTGGGGGGAGGGGTGGTTAGAGGACAAAATGTGGAAATGCTTTCTTTTGGAAATGGTTTCTTCTAATTGCTAGTCCATAGTATTTTTGAATTTGAACAATAGCCGCATCGGTCAGTCGGCCTTTACCGCCTTCATCTTCAACGCTCTTAGCCTACTCCCTATTCTTTTCTGGATATGTCCAATGCACTCAATTTTTGTCACACTAGCATCTCCATAGGGCCTACTTTCACATACAGCAGGATAATCCTTACTATCCCCATCACCAAGATATTCTAAATACCGTGCAGCGTATAAATCTCTCGACCTATTAAAAATGTTAACGGCTCCTGTCACTTCCATCATGGCTCGAGCCAATGAAGTTTGCTATACACTTGTCATGTATGTTGTTTAATTTCCCTTTGCAGCCACAATACTTTGATAGTATTTCATCATCTACTACCTTACCAGTAATCAGTGATGTCGCCGACACAACGCCGTTCAATGATTTAAGTCCTCTATGCTGCCAACTACCATCTACAGCAACAGCTGTATCAACATCAGCTGATAAGTTGTTTAGCTCTATAGTTTCCAACATAGCTCTTTGCATTGATTCTATGCATAAGGATTCAGCACAGTCATATAGGTAACGTTTATGTAAAATGATACCTCCTGTACGGAGGGCCTACGTTCAACACACTGCATAGTTCTTCCTCAGCGACTCTGCCCTTACCGATTGACCTTAGGCCTAGAATTAATCTAATGGTTTAGATCATAAAACTTATACTTTTTAGCTTCTATTACGTATATGTTATGTTGCCATAGTTGTCAAAATTTGCTTTATTGGAACAAGAAATACAATCAACAAAATTTTTTTAGCTTTAGAGGTGAGTGACATAATTTGCAAGAGGCAGTCAAATAAATTAAAATACTTCTCAAGATTTCTAAATTCACTACAGTGTATTCACTATTAAATGAACTAAATCTATCAGGGGTTTTACTCAGTTTCGAGGAATTGGTAGACCCAGGCCTAGATTCAGAACTAGAAGGTTTATTTGTAGGCCTATTTTTATATAGTACTTTACTGTGGTATTTCCCTTTATAAAATACTTTGGTACTTCCAGTCATAATGAACTAAATAAAAACATTAAATTATACACAATTATAGATTCACAGGCTGCTTTCGTTAATAACTACTAATACATCACTAGAAACATCTGCATAAACAGATGTACCAAAACAAAGCTCATAAACTACAATCAGCTGCTTTACAAAGCAATAAGTAAACTGTAATACAGTGGAAACAGGTTAGAAACACTACAAAAAATAAAATTATTGCAATATACAAGTTGTGTTTATTATAACAAGTAATTGTATTGAGGGAGTAAATTAGGAAAGAGTAGACGCTGGGATCCAGTTTTTAGCTGAAAACCCAAGAACATGGTCTATTCAAATGTAAATAAAGTAGGTTTTAAATGTTTGTATTATGTTAGTGTTGTATATCATTGTAAGCAGACAAGAATAAGCTACAATATGCAAAACAATGGCGAAAAGATAATTTGTGTTCCTCGCACAGACTTTGGTTGTGAGGTGTTTTGGTGTTGTTCTGTTGGGTTCTAGGTTATGCTTGGATACAGAGAAACACTAAGGCAGACCTAGCTGTTAAGGAAGCCACACACTTACAGCCTAACATGAAGTGTGTAATGTCATCTGACTTTGTGTCCATTTTTATGCAAACCTTATTTAGACCGTAGGAAAAAAAGCGGGCAGCGGTACTCTGAGAAATTAAGGATAATGTTCCGCCATGGATATTTTCAAACCGCCAAAGCCATCGAGAGGAAGAGGTATTTTGTCTTCTATGCACTGGCCATTGCGTGTTAACTCATGGGTTTCTGATATGTCATGGGATCCACCACTTTGTTCTGTCCGTAATAATTGTTTTCCCTCAAGCACCTTCTTTTGGAGTGTGGAAAATTACAGATGTTCATAAAAAGTTTTACTACCATATTGCATTCAGACGATGCTGGGTGATGTGATACCCAGAACATTAATATGATGCTATCGTTTCTCCATCGTTTGAATGTAATTGGTAACATTTAAATATAATTCTTGTTTTGTCATTTTATTTATCCTGATTCTATTTATTTATTATATACTATTATTATTTCATTTATTATTATTGTACTTTTGTAATTGATAACTAGTTTTAATGGTGTGTCAAAATTAAATTTTGAATTTTTGTAGCTCTGTGTGATTTTTCGTATCTTTATTTATTTAATTAATTTATGAGCATTATATAAAAAATGCTCTCACATTTCTAAGCAATGTTAGCCCCTCAGGTTTTTCGCTTTGTAAAATATATATATACAGTAAAACCTCTCTAATCCGAACCTCTCATGTCCGAAACCTCCGATATCTGGCATAGTAAAAAATAATAAATATATCCATCAAAAATTAATATTTTTGACCAGATAGCAGATAATGTTTTTTAGTTGGGCATTGTTTCCGCAAATGCATAGAAAGCGAGTGAATCGCCACAAAGCAAGTCGCAGCAAGTGATCAGTGGAATGATGTAGAGCCAGAAACGGAAACAAAAGATAGTGAAACAAACGAAGGAATCGTTCAACTTCTCAGAAACGTTCCCGGTCGTGACGAAATAAACAATGATGGAGTAAATGAGTGGATGAATGAAAATGAAGTTTATGAATTTACTGACAGTGATATTATCGACTTAGTGAACACAGAGCCAGCACCAGTCGAAGAAGAAGAGCCAAAACAATCAATGATGGGTTGTGAAGCACTTCGTCGAACAACAAGAAGAAGCTTTAGCAGCCGATCTCTTGCTTTTTCGCAGATAGAGAGATATTTCATCAAAGAAGCACGTTCAGTGAGCCAAAAAGCCGCAATCAAATCGTTTTAAAAAAAAAATGACCTGAGTGCAAACTAAACTTGTACAAAGTAAGTTTTTACTGTATTTAAGTCAAAACTTTTTATTATTTTTTCCCTTTTTTAATTTACGGTAATTGTATTAATAGGCTACTAATTGAATACTAATACTAGTAGGCCTAAGTTGTACTTTTTCTGAACTTCAATGCATTTAAATTAGTATACCTCCGGTAGTTTTTCTACTTCAGTATAGTAATTGTTTGGAAATATTTGTACTCTTTTTTAGCGTGTTAACCATAAAAAGGTATACTGTACGATTTGTTGTTCATTTCTACCACTGTACCCATATAAAACAGCCTCTTTGAAATCCGGATTTTTTGGTATCTGGATCGGCCGGCGCCACATTGATCCGGATATAAGAGGTTTTTCTTTTATTGTATATATGTCAACTTTATTTAAGGCTAGGCAGACCCAGCCACCATATTGAATTTCAACTCCCATAAGAGCAATGTGTTAAACAGGTAATAAGACTACTGGAGTAATAATGATAAAAAAATTATTCTTTATTAATTTTCATTTTAACACGTTCAGTGCGGAAGACTCAATATATGTATCTTTAAGAAGCCTTCTATGTGGCAGGAGACACATCATATGAGTCATTGGTAGCGTGAGCGGCAATAGGGGGGGGGGGGGGGAGTTTCTGTAGATTTGTCGAACAGGTATTGTTGTTGCTGTCTTGCCCTCAGAAAGAGCTCTGCTTTCATATGATACCTGTCGTTCTCGATTCAAAGTGTTTGTTTATTAGTTTATCAACGTTTGTGAAATTTTTTTCTCATTTCTAAGGTAAATTGATATTTAGATCTTAACTATTGAGATTTTAACATTATTATAAGTTACTAAAAAACTCATTTATACACTTCATAAAGATTGATTCAAATTTAACTAAAAGTTTAAAGTTTTTGTTGTCTTTTTAGAATATTTTTTGTTTTGGAGTTTATCACATTTAACCTTGTTTTTGTATGACTTGGTATATTGATATTTGTATGTTATTGTAACATTTCTAATAAAAAAACTTATTTAAATGTATACATTTATTTTCATTATTTGAAAATAATACAGGGAGTGCATCAGGTATAAGTATACAATTTGTTACTTGATTCAAAATAATACCCTTTAACCAAATTTTAAATGACCCATTATAGCCCGTCTCAGGTTAAGTTGAGGCAAGAGGGTGGGTAATTAGGGTCGGTCTCAACCGTCATAAAACTGACCCTTATTAATGCCGCCTGAGTAAACCTGTAACAAACTCTAGTATAAAATTGCAATTCTGTATGTCTTAAGTAAAAATTAAAAAACGATATCATATTTCGTTTCATGATATTATCCAGATAATTTTGATACCAAATTTGATTACATTTGGCCAACTTTGAGCTGTACTAGCATTGTAAACTTTCTTAGTTGAATCAACATTACTAATACGGTTTACAACAATAAAGCCACAAAAATGTACTAGAGAAGTTCATATTTAAAAATGTAATAAATAATCATTATTTGAGAAAAAAATCGATACTATATTGTTGTTTATCATAATACAAACAATTGTGTGTTTGTCCCATGTTAATCGGCCGACTTAAAAAGTGTTGTAACTGTTTGTTTTTCAATACAAGAAATTACAAAATTAAATTTGTAGGCTATTATTAATGATAATGCGGTATTAATTATACTGCATTAATTAAGTCTCGGCTCCCTACATTCAAAACGGGGAAGTTGGCTACCAATTTCAATGTTAAATATCCAAAGCATACCTTCACTATTAAGCATATTTTTGTGTTGTTTCTGTCAAAAAACGAAAGCCGTATGTTTTTTTCTTAAAGTTAAATACAGTAGATTGTGGGTGTTGATTGCTAAGATTTTGTGCAATATCTCTTATTGCAACTAAGTAAAAAATTAATAAAGTTAACTGTTTTTTACTATTTATATCATACGTTTATGAAAACAATAAAACAGTTTTTGAAAATGTATTTAGAAATAAACATCCACATATGACAGTACTTCAAAATGAAACCAAATTTTTAAATTTATTCCACGAATTAACAGAAAAAATGACTTATTCTGTAGCATTGCTCTTACGGGAATCAGATTCAATATGGCAGACAGGGTAGCGCCCCCTTAAGTCGGCCGATTAACATGGTACAAACACACAATTGTGTGTATTATGGTAAATAAGGATACAGTATCGAGTTTTTTTCTAAAAAAAATGATGATTTATTACATATTTAAATATGAACTTCTCTAGTACATTTTTGTGGCTTTGTTGTAAACCATATTAGTAATGTTAATTCAAATAAGAAAGTTTATAATGCTAGTACAGCTTAAAGTTGGCCAAATGTAATCAAATTTGGTATCAAAATTATCAGGAAAGTATCATGAAACGAAATATGATATCGTTTTTTCATTTTTATCTAAGACATACAGAATTGAAATTTTATACTAGAGTGTCCTACAGGTTCACTCAGGCGGCATTAATAAGGGTCAGTTTTATGACGGTTGAGACCGACCTAATTACCCACCCTGCTTGCCTCAACTTAACCTGAGACGGGCTATAACAGATGATTAAGCATTATCTGCCCCAATATAATAGTGCCAACAAAATCAATGGAGTTATTATTTTAACTCTTGTAAGGCCTACAACCACATTGAAATTGTTTCAACTATTTGATGTTTAAGTAAATTTAACAGTTATTAATAAATTGTACCTTTTTAATATGTTTTTTATCTACTTTTCATAAATATATAGAATGCACAGATTTATGATAGGTTTCAAAATATATGATAATATTTTTAAAAAATACTTAAGTAAACAATAAATAAATTAAAAGACCGTAGATTAAATATATTACATCTATTCATTTTCGCCTTTCACATATTATACTTGATGTTAAAAAATAGACATCAAGACTGAACAAATCAATAAACATCATTACTATTCATTAATATTTTTTCACAGTAAAAAAATTACTAACCTATAGTGTAGTCCACAATATAAATGGCCACTTTGTTTACAAAATTCAACACATTTATGTGGTGTTAATGACTCGTTGAAATTTTCTATTTTTGCAGACAACTGAATTGGTGTTTGTAGTTTAAAGCATCCTATGTACTGATAACCTACATTTGCTACTGTTGATGTTGTTGGTCCTGAAATCACAAATAAAGAGGAGATTTTCAAGCCTTTAAAGTCTTGTAAAATGTAACTTATAGAAAGAACTACAGTAAGACCTTGTTAATCTGGGAACTTGATAGTCCGGCACATAGCAGAAATCGTTTTTGGAAAAAAAACTTTCTAAAAATTACTATATCCTCTACTATAATATTACTTTTGTTTATTAAATTACCATTATTATTTTACCTTGTTCAAATTATTTATTTTCCTTTGCGTCTGTTTTTATATATATACAAATTATTGCGTCTTATATCTTTTGTTCACATGTCTCTTACATTTTTTCACTCTAACCAGGTTATTTTCTCGTCTGCATTGGCCATGAATGCATGTTTGAACAATACATCTGAAATATTAGATTATTTTGTGACTTAAAATTTACAAGTAAAACTGCTTTTGATCCAAATAGATATTTTCGAAAATATCTAGGCTTCGAAAATGGACTGACACAAATTCCAATGAAAATTATTAGTTTTTTTCCCAATAACTAAGCTAATTTCCAGAAATAAAAGTAAAGCTTGAACGAATGTTGATCAACTGAACACATTTTAAAATAGTGCTTATTTACAATAATTATTTAAATTTTATAAAAAATGTTCAATAAATAAAGAAAATTTAGCAGCCCATAAGTTTCATTTCTATTTTCTGATCAACTACGGTAATCTTTTCCAATGGAAAATACTGCGTAGTCCTGCTGCTGGCAGACTAATATAGCAATGAAAGTGTTAAGCTCTGATTGGAGGGTAATGGATTTTCAACGTCAGTTCAATATAAAAGATGCCATTTCACAGCTGCTATTGCCTGGCCTGGCTTGAATAATGTCACATTGCACAGAGCAAGGCGAAAGTTATGGCCAAAAGTGACAGGAGAAAGCCTGATTGATGATAATGAAAATATTGATCAGCCTTCAGCCGGTCACTCTGAATTTGTGATGTGATTAATAGTACTTCCAAAAATCCACTGAGTGATCTCTTAGAAGAAGAAATCACTGAATGGATTGATTTTGACAAAGATATACGGTCAAGGACAAGATGAATGATGATGTCATAATTCAAAGTATGTTAAGCCCTCAGGAGGCACAAGAAACCGAGAGTGACAAGGAAGACGGGACTCATATTACCTCATCTGATGCTTCTTTTTCCTGTTTAAATCATGTTTTAAAAAAGAGATAATCCAGCATATTTGATGATCTGGCACTATCAAATCCCCAGTGCCGGATTATCAAGGTCTTACTGTAATCAGTTTTCTAACTACCTTTCTACAAAATTCTTGTAGACTAACTTATACGAAGTTCCGAATCATCTAAATTTAAATACAGTAAAATTTAATCCTTTCCAGAATGTTAACTGGTTTAAAAAATACTAATATTTGGCTACAAAAAGTGAATATAATAAATTAAAAACTTTGTTAATACAATTTAAAAGTCTAAATGAATTTAAGAGTATGTATAAATTATTATTTTTTGAAATCATGTGTACTTAAGTGACATAATAATAGTGACTTAGGAGCCACTGAATATAGAGACAGCCAAGAGGTGGAAGTATAAAAAGTTTCTGTTCTCTTTGTGAAAACAATTTTTTAAATTTGTTTAACTTCATAACATAATAATGTTCGTACATTTAAAAAAACATACCTGAATATCCAGAAGAATAGATATAATTTTTGAGGATACCTCCACAAATTTTGGAGGTTGCTCCAGTACATCTAGAGTCACATTGGATGTCAGGAATTTGATCTGAAGGTGATGGAAATTGATCCCCACAATTACAATAAGAGCTACGACATTCACAAGTATAATAATTATATTATTCAATTATATTTATAAGATTATTGTAGTATAGATAAACATAATATACTCATATAAAATAAAATGTATTTTTGGTGTGATATGTTTGGGAGATGAAGTAAATTTAAGGATCCATATGCAGGAATCGACTGTTGTGAGTTTACAACTAGGAAATGTAGTATATTTCAAACGCTAGGGTCACATCATCAGATAATCAGATAAAATATTGCTGGCAGGTGGGTTGTGAAGTCAAGTGTTGCAAATGTGTGAACCCCTCACAAACCTTTCATGCCAAGTTAGAATTTTCTCATTAGGAAAATAAATAATAAAGTTGTATTGTGTTTATTCTGTTGGTCTTAGTATCATTACAGTACAGCAAATGAATATACATTTACATAATATACACAACATATATAGTTATTTTAAAATATGAATTAATTACAAGAATAAATAATAAACTTAAAAAGAAATTGTATTCTTTAAAATAAAGTTTACCAAATAAACTAACATGTAATTGTTTACCGATATTTTTGGCCTAATATAAATGAACAGAGTGTCAAAGTTTAATCAGATGAATGCCAGTAACTAGACTTAAACTTGCACAACTATATTGGAGTCCTAGGTAATCTGTATTAAGTTATTTGTTACTATACACGTAGATGTGTATATGCATTTTGTTATTGAATCTCGACATTGTACAATTCCTAAGACTCCAATATAGCCTGGGCATGAAAATAAATTGAATAAATTTCATAATAATGTATTTGAACACTGTCCAAGCTGAATGCGGTTAAATCCCTCACTTTCAGTGCTACGGCGGCATAGGAGAATCTTCTTATGAATGACTAGCAAGGTGGCACCCAATTTGAACGATCGTAAGTTGCTTTGTAGTCGCTATCTTTCTAGGCTACTGGACCTGGACTCGTTGAAGAGTTCCTACCAACTACTCAGGTAACATAAATTGCTCCAGACAATAACTAAACCCCTTCTTTTCCAATGTAAATTGAATGGGACAGATGCAATTAAAACCGCGCTCAGTCACAAGGAAGAACACGTTTTGCGGGTTTAACCACGCTCAGCACTGAAAGTGTTGTTATTATACATTATGAAGTTTATTTGGATGCCCAGGCTATATGTACATTTGCTCAACACCCAAGGCGCGTTTGCTCTTACTTTTCCCATTGCCCACAGCGTCTGGAACTGTATACGATACGTTTGTGAGAATTTTATTTAGTTGATCTAATTTAGTGAAACAAAATGAAATACGTTTATAAAAGAAGAACTTTTAAGTATACAGTTCAATTCTATGATTTATTCTCTACGATGTGTTATAATAAAATTTAATTTTTGGGTAAAGCATATATTCCTAAATTCCTATTCAAAATAGGCCTAATTTTGTTAGCAAACTTGAACTGGGGACATAAACTCCGGTGCTTTCTAAACACAAATTTTGAAATTGATATTATGTGGACGTCAAAAATCCGTTACATCACTAATCCGGATTAAATTCCTGAGAAAAAAAGTTTAAAGTGAATATTTGTCAAAAGCATTCAAACGACTCGGTTCTTGTAACAGCTACAAACTTCAGTGTTTCATTTCATAAAAAAACCCTAGATAGCATTTACATGCTTCCAGATGCTTAAGATACTCTCACCAAAGCAACTTGCAAAAGAGCATGGAATAAATTATTGCCTGAAGACGAAATGCTGGTGAAGAAATTGGAAACTATAACGAAGACTGTGGTGTAAACGAAGTGGCAGAAATATGCATCACTATCCCGAATACCAGTTTTTGAGTGACCGAGAAGTAGCTTTCATGATGTCTAATGGAGATGCAGTAACAGTTCAGTCAGATAGGCAAATGGAAGAGGTAGTGCTTGACGTCATGGCTTGAGAAATAGATGGAGAGTACACCAATCCAGCTCATTCTATTTATCCAAAGACTTTGGCTGCAGAAAACAAAACACTGCTGCAGTTCAAAAATCAATACCAAATTGTTTAAGAGCTCTGACCGTTTATGAACTGTAGAGTATTCTGATAATATTTTTTTTAAATGCATATGTACGTAACATATATATCATACATTTCCAATATTCATTAACCATTTAAGAGGGCTCTGCATTTAGCCAGCCAGCCGCTTGTGGTTGGCTTTTAACATGGGTACAAAGTTTAAATCGGTGTTATATGATGAATAACACCTTAAATAAAGTAAAACTTTACTATCAAATCATAGAATTCCATACCTCATTGCTCATAAACCTCTTAAAAATTATTATGTGTATAAATGATTTTTTTATTATTAAAAGAAAGAAGTAAGTTTTCCATAAGAGAAAGGTATAACTTTACTGATTTTTTATGAGAAATAAAAGTTCACTGTGACTATCGATATTGTAGAAAATTATATAGTTTTAAAGTACATTTCTTTAATAATGTTTCTATAGAGAGAAAAAAGTAGTTTCATCTAAAATATATTTTTTAAATCGGATTTTCCAGAACCTTACATTATTAATTGCTATAGCGAGGTGCAAGAAATTCGCCGTGTTTCCAGTAGAGCGCAGTAGTGTTGTGATGATGCGCAGAAGTAATTTCTTTCTTGCACATTTACATTTTTACTGGGAATTGTTCGATAAAGTCTCGCTTCATCTTCGTCGCTTATCTTGATATCTCAATTCGAAAATGAATCCTATGTTATCGCAAAAGTTATTATTAGAACATAACCTATTATTGGATCATTACGCTTAAACATTTAGTCCTTGTTACTTTTATATGTAGATATACCTGACAACGGTAGCCTATAGTATATTGTAGGCAACGTATATTGTTATATGCTATATTAGTATCATATATAGTATTTTGTTGTTTTTGGTATAAAGTTTTGTTGTTATTGAAATATTGTTATGTTTAAACTACATTCGAATCAGTAGAAGCAGTGGCGGATTACTAGCTCAGCAGCCCCTAGGCACTTATCAGTTCGAGGCCTCCAGTACAACTTGCATGATGGGTATTAATTTAAAATCGACTTAAATAGGAAAACACTGGGCTGATGTAATTTTTGTATACATTTAAGTTATGATATAAATTGTTATAATGTCCTTTTAACCCTATAACTGGTTATCGTAATGGCGGGTTTTTTCGTACTACAACAATTTTTTTTTTAATTCGCCAAATATAGTAATTTTTTATCCTAATTCAAAAGTGTTCAACATATTTTTTTTGTAGCAAACACAACTAAAAAAAAGTGTCTGATGTAGAACTAAAAGTATTAGCTCAGGCAGCGCAAAATATTTAGTAACGTGAAAAAATCGGTTGCGGGCAAAACATGTTTGTATTTTTTTTTTTTTATCAACAAAAGTTTTGTAATTTAGTTCTGAATGGAATTGTATAACAGATATTGTTACGTTTTGCAATGTATAATAAAGATATATTTTAGTATATTAGTTATTAGAGTTAGTGTTTTGTATGTAAAGGTATTAACCAGTGAGATAGACCAGGAAGTACAGTATAAATACGGACATTGTAGCAAGGTCGCGTGAAAGTTCGTTAAACGCGGAACACGGAACTCGCTTTGCTATGGTTTGTTTTGGAGATGACAACAAGGAAGCGATGGATGGGACATATACTGGAGCCTAACATAGATTCGGGGCCAGTCTGTTGTTAGTGTGTTGGGCCGAAAGCTGGGCCAGTTCGTCATGCAAAGTGCGGCCAGGAAATTGAGACGGGGAAATCACCTCGAAGTTTGGACCATCGAGATCTCAAGTGAAGGAGATACCTGTGAAGACAACACACTGAGTGAGCAAAGCAAAGTATTTTGGTCTATAGTTAGAGTTATGTTGCATCCAGAGTTTTGGGGTTATTCACATGAAAGTAACACACTTTAGTTGCCAATACCGTAATCCAGTCTGTCTTATAAAGGTCACAATACCTAGTAAAAGAGATGTACGTAGCATAAGTAAAGGCTAATGTGTCAAATCATATATATTTGTGTTATTGTATTGTATGAGTAGAAATATAGAAATAAGTATTGCCACTGAACCACTGAATGCATTGTTATTGATCTGTCCCTTTGTTACTAACATATAAAATTAGAGTTTGAACCCGGGTAATAAGGGTCTTGCTAAGGGTACTAGTTATATTCTTACCCCTACCTATTACACGACTACTACTATAAGTAAGGCTATGCAAGTATTTGTTTTAAAATTCGCCAAAAATAATAATTATAATTATAAATATATTCCAATCCAAAAGTGTTACATACTTTTTTGTAGCAAAAGCTCCAAAGAGTTGAAATAAGCAATTAAAAAAAATATTTTTTTGATGTAAAACTTTAAAAGTTAAATCAGGCAACACAAAATGTTTAGTTACATAAAAAAACCAAACTTTATGTATAGATTAGAAATAGTAAAAGATTTTTGTATTTTTTTCAAATTTAACGAAAGTTTTGTAATTTTGTTCAGTAATTGTAAAACTGTATACAAAAATAAAAATATATCAATTTCAAAAATTTGTTTGAGAAAAATCAGTTTTTATGTTCCTACTACACAATCACTACTAAAAGTAGGACTATGCAAGCATTTTTGGAACCAAATGGAAACAGTGGAAGCTACAAAACTTGGTCAAAACCTGCAATGAATTCTTTCATGGACAAAACGGCCATCCTAAATTTATCCTGAAATTTCATAAAGGTTTGGAAATAAAATTGGCTACATCCTAAATTGAAACCTAGAACTATAGTAGGATAGATTGTAGGGAATGCCTAAAATGTTAAGCCGTGATTCACAGAGAGAAGCTATTTCTTACCTATTTTGTAATCCAGCATAAATATATCCTCTTTCTTTACACAGTGTTATACATTTAATCGGTGTTAAATCTTCGTTGAATTCTTGAGAATATCCTTGAAGATGTCTTTGTGACTCTTCGTCTTTGTAACAGCCTAAGGACGCAAGCCCTTCTTTTTCAGGTGATGCTAAAACATAAATTAAATTATATAAAGTTAAATATTGTTTGACAAGGGTTAACAAATTATTACAGTTTTGCTATGGGTGGTGTAGTTAGGGTCACCTTAGTGTTGTATTTACACTGCTCTTATTTTGACATGGTCTTTGGATTAACCTTTACCCTGCTTAAATCGACTTTAGTCCACGGCCTTAGAAAAACATTTCTGTAACTTCTTTAGTCGACTTTATTCACTACAGACTCCGTAATGTGGTGCACTCTCTGAGAAAATATTTTAACTTCGCTTGTTCATAGTTGTACTGTTAACAGTTAGTTTATGTGGTCTGTTAATACTATGGTCTGTTTACTGTTTGTTTACAAGTGATTTTTAGTTCATTCAGTTTACAATTATTATTTATTTATGAGTATAAATAACTTTACTTTTTAAAACTAAATCATAATAAATATAAATATAAAGTTTTCTTTCAATAGTTTTAGTGTTAGTTTTAATTTTCGTGTAGTGATATCAGTGAGTCTAAACTCTATCATTTTTGTAGCTTATAACTAATAAGTTATAAATTATTTGTAATGTATGTATTGGAGTAAGGGTAGTCGCATGGTGTAGAGGTAGAGGTCGAGGTAGAGGTGTAGGTCAACGTAGAGGTATAGGTAGAGGGAGTCTCGCATAGTAAAGAGAGTTACCGCGCTGCTTTCCCAGTTTCACATGATTTGAAGGTCAGTCTTTAATTGTGTTGCAAGGAGAAAGGTTGTTAGGATAGTTAATTTTTTTACAATGTTAAGCGACAGTAGTGCAGATAGTGATGACATGTCAACAGCGTGTAAATGGTGGCTAATTGGCTCTTTGAGTAATCGTGAGTTTAGTGCTCATCCCATAAATCAAGTGCGACAAAATCTGGGAAAATATCACCATCTTTTTTTGCAACTTAAGGAATACCCAGACAAATTTCAGGAATACATGAGGATGACTCCTGAAACATTTTCATACATTTGCGACAACGTATCACCAAAGTTGGAAAATTGTACAAAATACTGCAACCTTCATATCAACCCTATCGGCGCTGAAGAGCAGCTTGTAGTAACAATTAGGTAAGATTATAATTATTTTATTAAAAACTAGGGGAGACCGCGCTGTACACCTCTCGAAAAGACAAACTATTTTGTCTTCAAAATCGGGCGGGCGACACCGCCTGGAGGGCCGCTAGGTACACCTCTACCTCGACCTCTTCACTATGCGAGCACCCATTACACACAATGTATTTGTGTTACCTAGAGGTGCCGTGACTTCCACCTCCACCTCCAACTCTATCTCTACCTCTCCCTCTTCACCATGCGACTACCCTAAGTTAGAAAAGTAAGTATTACATGAGCAAGTTCAGTCATCGTATCGTCGTTTCTAAATAAACTTAATGATATCTTAATATAATCTACAGGAAAAAATGTTTCATTGGAAATAAAAACTATTTTAGAAGGGATTCGATTTTTTTTCAAATATAAATTCATAATGATTACTAATGGCATTGATCAGGGATCTCCAAACTTTACAGCCTTAGGGCCATAGTGATTACTCCAGTTAGTTCCAAGGGCCAAAACCGTTTTAATTTTCCTGCTATTATCTATAATTTCTAGACTAGTCGCCGAGTATACGCCCTGAACGAGCATACGATTGCTAAATTAGCTAGTTCAATTACTATTTTGTACTAACTGTACTTTATAGTTACGACCGCAACACTTGGATATACCTGGTGGTCACAAGCAAAAATAGGTAGTCGTAGTACCCTCTATCGTTAACAGAAAGACAGTATAACTCACTTCTTGATGGCAGTAATTTGAGTATAAAAAGGCTAGCGGTGCGACCGTGAGTCAGTCTGCCTAGGGAAAGCAAAGGAAGTGAAACTGTCTGTTGTGAAACCAAGTAGTGTGTAACACCTTTAAAACATGTTTGTGTGTGTTTAAAAGACATTTTAGTAACAGTATTTTGATTTGACTTGGTTATTTTTGTGTATAATTTACTAGTATGAAAAAGAAGGGAAAACTAGTCAATGAATGCAGAACATTCAAAGATCAATGAAACTTTCAATATTTGGTAATTGAGTTCAGTAAGAAGGCACTGTTTGATTCGCAATGAAACCATAACCTTTCTCAAAGAATATAACATTAAACGTCATTATGAAATGAAACATTTTCAAAATTACTCAAAATATACAGGAAGTTTGTGGACAGAAAAATTTGAAGCTTGAAGCGCGGATTGAAATTGCAGCACTCTTCGTTTACAAAACTCAATACTGAACAAGAGGCTGCAACTTGATCAGCTTTCGTGTGGCTCTTGAAATCGAAAAACGGGGAAAACCATTCACCAATAGAGAAATGATCAAAGAATGCGTAATTGCAGTAGCTGAAGAAATGTTCCCCCAAAAGGTAAATTTATTTAAAACTGTCAGTTTATCAGCAAACACAGTGGCTCGGAGGGTAGAAGACATCGCACAAAATATATCATCTCAACTATCTGACAAAAATTTACATCTTAAGTGTTTTTCTGGCCTTGTATGAGTCAACAGATGTATCAGATATTTCTCAAGTGTTGATTTTTATTCGAGGCATAGATAAAAGCTATGAAGTGTATGAAGAACTTCTTGATATTGATAATATTCACGACATGACTAGTGGGGAAGATATTTTTAAGGGAGTTAAAAATGCCATTAATAAAAAAGTTCCTTCGATGGAAAAACTTGAAATCTACTACTACTGATGGAGGCAAGAACATGTGTAGCAAAAATAAAGGAGTGGTTGCTCTTGTGTCAAAGTCTGTAGAAAATGATAGTGGTTCAAAACCATTAGTCTTACATTGTATCATTCATCAACAGTCCTTGTGCGGGAAATGTTTGGATGTGTCTGAAGTTTTAAAACTAGACATATCAGTTGTTAATTTCATCAGATCCACTGGGTTGAATCACCAACGATTTCACGAGTTTATTGAAGACAATGGAGAAAATTACTTACCATATCATACTGCCGTACGCTGGCTTAGTTGTGGAAAAGTCCTTCAGCTCTTTTTTTAACTTCGAGCAGTGATCGAATTTTTTTAAATGAAAAGCATCGCTCTCTTAGCGAATTATAAAATAGCGAATGATTGTGGAAGTTAGCATTCTAAGTCGATTTGACAAAACATATAAACAAACTGAATTTTAAATTACAAGGAGAAAACCAGCTTCTCCCTGATTTATACATTAATATCAAATTGTTCCGGCAGAAGCCACACTGCTGAGACTGAGTTTAACGGCGATTTTGCAATCGAAGCTTTGAGGGCTTTGAAGGTAAATTTTGATACTTGTTTCTCAGACTTTGATATCATTGTGAATGCAATTATGTTCAAAATCGTTTTGATACTGACATTGAAACCATAGCCCCGGATCTACAAATGGAAATTATTTATTTACAGTGCAGTGATATATTTAAGAAGAAATATTAAAACTAATCTTAGTTGGAATTTTACAAGAGTCCTCCACTAGTACAATTTGCATAAATTTATTCATGGGCTGTTTTCCGTTTTTGGTAATACTACTTACTTGTGTGAGAAAACATTCTCCCAAATGAAGTACAAAAAGAATGTTTACAGATATAAGTTAACCTATGAGCATCTTAAATATCCTTTAGTAATTGGTACAAGTAAAGTTAGTCCCAACTACAAACTATTGTCAGTGGAAAATCATATTTACATAAATGTCATTAGTATTTTATTGTTATATGTTTATGTGTTTATATGTTATAATGTTAGTGAGATTCATTTCAATTATTTGTTAGTTATTATGCTTAAGTTAAATTTTCTGCAAATTTTACTTGTCATTAAGCTTTACCTAGCAAGTAAATAAAACCGAGTTATTATTATTCTGTGTTCTTTTATCCAACTAATCACAGCATCAATAAGCCATTAGCGGTCGCGGGCCGGATTTGGCCTGCTGACCGTAGTTTGGAGACCCCTGTCCTTGATCAACTGATTATCTACTTCTAGAGAAAATCATTATCTTAATCACATTTAATTTAGATCTATTGATAATTTAAAAATAAAATCTAGCTTGCTAACATCTTGTAGAAGACATGATGCAATTGTGTGTAGTATGCTTTGAGAAACTAAAAATACACTAAAAGTGACTAACAAGTAGTGTAATATAATGTAGTTTTAAATTGTTAAATTATTTGTTATACAATGCTGTATCTAGTACAATGCTTACATACATTGCTGTATGTAGTGTGGAGGACTAGCATGTATCTACAGAAAAATATATCAGATGCTTTTAATACTTTTGTAAAAATTCTACTTGATTGTATTCAAAGTTCCAACTATATACACATTGAAAATCTTAAATTATAATACTAATGTTATTTATGACATTTGAGCTGTGTAAACAACAAAAACTTACACATTTAATATACAAGGCTAAAAAACATAAACATTATTTTAGATTCTTTTTTCTTTCCGCTCTAGAAATTACTTATTGTTTGATTATAATTTACTAATCAATATATTAAACAATAATTTGATGGGTTGAAATTGAATAATTACAAGAGATACTTTTCCTCAGTTTTCATTTGTAAATCCATTTTTCTTTTACCAACCAAGTTAGTGAAGTTAGTGATATTATAAGGCAGTTAAAATCAAATAAATCTCCTGGTAAAGATGAAATTGTTATCTTGTTATAACATTTAATAGTGATTCTGTTTGTCCTGTTTCAACCAATTTTATCAATCTTAGTTTTGTTTCTGGTGATATTCAGCTTGACTCTAATAGATTGAAGCTCACTCTATGCAGGATGACTTTAAGTTAAAAAAAACTCAAATTATTAACTTTTCTTTGAGGTTAAGGGCTCTTTGAGGTCAAATAAAACAGAATGTTTATTTTAAATACAAGTTGTGATGGTGGAGCACTTTTAGTACAATTTGTGAGAAAAGAGTGTTAATTGAATCCTTCAAAGACATCAAGTATCAGGGGGTAGATATTGTTGAAAATTTCAATTGGAAAGCTCATATTCAATCAATAAAGTAATATAAATATGTTTAGAGTTACATAAGTTTTATATCTTGAAGTGCATCCATCCATTATTTAATTAAGGCCAACTTAACTTACTGTGGTTAATAGTAAATTGCAGTATGGCTTATGTTGTTGGGGTGAAGAGTTTCCAACTATGCTTAAGCCTGTTGTAATAGCTCAAAAGTTAATTGTAAGACAGATATTATTTGTTTGAAGAAATTAACTCTAATTCCCCTTATTTTAAAGTGTTTAAAATTCTTCCACTTAAACATCTATATATTTTCCGTGTTTTGCTATTTTTTTATTAT
>JAGFPH010000669.1:388791-405219 GCA_018207615.1 Philaenus spumarius | reverse complement strand
AATGAGTATGATTGCATTTAGATACATGTGATTTCCTTTGCTAACTTCATTTTACAAAGACGAATATTTGTGCAATATTTATTTAAGACAGTATAAGAAAAATTCAACTTTGTATGAAACATCAATAGAAAAAATGTATTTTTTTACCCAAATTGAAGTCCTGCATAAAAATATCCACGTTTTTTGCATAACTCTACACATAAAAGTGGAGTTAAGGTGTCTTCAAAATTTGTGTAGAAAGAACTCAGTTGTCTAGGATTTTCTTGATCCCTGTAGCAGCCTAAAAATCTGTACCCAATTTCTGCTACTCTTGCCTCTAAAGGATACAAAAGAAAAAAAATATTAAATTGATTTCAAATTTTGAAATGTCAAATATATAAAGTAAAAAGATTACCTTAGTTCTCTTACTTTAAAGAAAAAGGTTACTAAAAAAGGTCCCTTTAAAATGTATAATTTAAAATTACACTATTTTAACATTTTTTTTATTTATCTTTATTTGAATCTAATACTTAAATGTAAAAGAAAATCTGGAACAAAACTACTATGGCGGGCACAAGAACTATACATAGCACCTATGAACGTGTGTTAAGATTTCATAATTAAACTATATCAATCTGTAACTTATGAATGAGCAGTATCAGTTTTGTAACAAAGTTGATCTAGATTTATGATTTGTTTAATTACTCCTTCATACAGGTTTCAGTATTATATTGCAGCAAAACCCAACACTGTATTTTTATCACAATATCACTTGCTCCTTCAAAAGCCACTATTCTTTCCAAGAATTGACCTGCCAAGCTTGTGCTCTAGAGTTCTTATGCTTGTGATGCAGATAATGTTTGTTACAATATATCTAGATCTTCTCCCCGCTCCAAAGGAGTTTATTGCACATGGCAAATCATAATAGGTTTACAAGCTATTAATGAATACAATACAACACAAATATTGAAACAATGTATAACCACAGTAATGATTGCAAGCAACTCTACATCCCTGCATGAGACCACATATTAACTCTCACCTGTTTCAGTACCCAGGCGCTTCCTTCTTTCAGATCTACAAATTCACGACGGGTTATTTTGGTATGCAGATTATCATTTTAATGTTTATCATTAAATTGTCCACTTTAAAAATCAAAGTGCCTCTGTTAAATCTTTTTTGTTATTTTTATAGCCAACTTAGTTTCAGTCGTAAGACAAGTAGGTAGGCATATAAATTTCTTGAAATATAAACTGAAACCTATTCGTTAGTGCTAGCTTGATATGTTCAATTGTAAGTAAACCCTAAACGCAAAGCTATTCTTGTTTTCATATTTGCCTTTCTTTATTTTCAACAGATTTATTTTATATTTGATTTTATTGTAGAGGTCAACTGATCCTACCCACAACTAAATTTGCATAGCATAAGTAGGAGTTGATTTTAACAATCCAGAGCAAGCACTCAATACATTTCTGACTTTATAAGTTGAATTTTTGTAATGTGATTTTTTAAAGCATCGCTAAGGGTTGGGCACCACTCTCAAAGCATTGAATACGTTTAAACACAGATGTAGTCATGTGATCCCTTTAACTTAATTAATTCATAATCAAGTTTGACTCCCAAAAGTTTGGGGACTATTGATGTGATGCAATGCTTCATCATTAATAACAACATGAGGCACAAAATGCATATCATGTTTCAATGAGCAATGTAGGCATTTTCATTCTTCAACTTAGAACTTTTAGAGATAATTTCACACACCATTTGCAAATCTGATCCAGTCCAAATTTGATTCTTAAACTGCTTCAACTGATTCAGTAACCAAGCTCCAGATTGTCATATTTACTTCTGGATGAATTTTGCATTGATTCCAAGTATGCAATATTGAACAACATTAGGCTTATTACAAAAACAGATTCCAGTGTTATGCCATTTTCAGAATTAAGGTCAATAACTGAGAATCTGATGCAGCAGTTATCTAAGAAAATTACAAGGTATTGTGATGAGTATCTTTCACTCTACTCCCAGTTTATGCACAGAAATAAAATTGTCATGTGGAGTTCAAACTAAGTCGAGATATTCGAGCTTCCCGCTACTTTTACAACACACAGTAAATTAAGCATTATGAGTTCAGTTTAGTTAAATTTAAATTAATACATTAAAGTAGGTCAGAAATCATATTACCAAATGTAAGTGTGTTAGGGTAGAATTTTAGTTGTATAAAAGTATATGGTAAAAGTATAAACGAGGTGATAAAAAAGTAACATAGCTTTTTGCCTAAAGGGCATTGATGCCTTTAGAACCTCCAAGTTGCGGGTCAACCAGCAAGAAGTCCTTAGTCAGATAAGTGGAATCTTAAATTAAAGATTGTTAATCTGGTTTTAGTCTAAAGGTTTGATGTTTTATTGATTTATCTTTGAGGAAGGAATTAGGTTTTAAGTAAATTTATGTTTCTGAGATATTGTGAAAAATAAAACAAAGAGGCATTAGCTTATGATGTATAATAGATAATTTTATTAAGGATTACTGCTCCAATATTACTAATAATAATTGTTTTGTGTATCACCAGTAATTCAGTATAGCAATTTTGACAGTTTGATTTTAATAAAACCTTTCATTTGTTGCAAAGCAAGTTACTCATTACACCCCAATTCATAGCAACATATATATATAAGTATATTATACATATTATACACAGCTATGTACATAAATATACCTTTATACATAAATTCATATTACATATAAAAAATAGAATCAAAAATCTAGCTCAAGGCTGATCAACATTGTTATAATACAAAATCCACTTTTAAAATATTTGCAGCTGATTTTCGCTGAAACCGACAAACAAAGAAATAAACCATTGTGGCTCTACTTTATCCTCTATAATTAGCTTAAAACTAATAATTAGAAAAATGAACCATTTCTAAAAATTATCCAAAGCGTATCTTTCATATCACATCTATATCTATACTCATATTATAAAGAGGTAAAGTTTGTTTGTTTGTTTGTTTGTGTGTTTGTTTGTATGAAGGGGGTAATCTCCGGCACTACTAAACCGATTGAAAAGACAGTTTTACTAATAAAAAGCTACACTATCCCTGAGTAACATAGGCTATAATTCATTTCGATAAAAACCTTTTTTTCTTCCAATATTTGTAAATTTAGTCGGAAAAAATTCTTAGGTTAGGCCCAGAATGACAAATCAACACATGTATTTACATTTATTACCATAGCAACCAATTGATAACATAATATAGCTGTTAGCACAAATATTTCCATTAACAGCTGATTTCAAAATTTGAAGCAATTAATTATTGTTGTATTTCTAGCTTTTAGGTTAGGGTTTTTAAGTGTAGACCTGAGCCTTGCTGGTACTTTTAACCATTATTATAACTGCTGTTATAAAATATAAGAAATAATTTAATTTGAACATTTTACATTATTTACCATCTTAGTTTTGAGGTTATTATTAATCCTACACCTTTATTATAAATAAAACATAACATATGTTTTTAGAAGGTTCCATTGGGGGTTGGCGTGCGGAGCACGCAGGGGTCTCCCCTAGTCTATACTAATATTATAAAGAGGTAAAGTTTGTTTGTATGTTTGTATGTTTGTTTGTCTGTTTGTTTGTATGTAGGGGGTAATCTCTGGAAATACTGACGGATTGAAAAAATAGTTTTACTAATAAAAAGCTACAATATCCCTGAGTAACATAGGCTATAATTCATTTCGATAAAAATATTTTTTTTATTTCAATATTTGTAAATTTAGTCGGAAAAAATTCTTAGGTTAAGTTATACTAATAAATCAACACATGTATTTACATATATTACCATAGCAACCAATTGAATAAAATAACAGATAACAGGTGTTCGCTGTAATATTTCCATTAATACCTAATTTGAAATTTTGTATTTCTAAATTTTAGGTTAGGTTTTTATTAAAGTGTAGACCTCAGCCTTAATGGTTCTTTTAACCTTTATTATAACTGCTGTTATAAAATATATGAAATAATTTGATTTAAACATTTAAAATTATTTACCGTCTTAGCTTTGGTGTTATTATTAATCCTACATCTTTATTATAAAAAAAACATAACATGATTATGTGTACAGAAGATTCCAACGGGGTTGGCGTGCGGAGCACGCAGGGGTTTCCCCTAGTAATATTATAAAGAGGTAAAGTTTGTTTGTTTGTTTGTAGGGGGGTAATCTCTGGCGCTACTGAACCGATTGAAAAAATAGTATTACTAATAAAAAGCTACACTATCCCTGAGTAACATAGCGGGAGGCTATAATTCATTTCGGTAAAAACCTTTTTTTATTTTAATATTTGTAAATTTAGTCGCAAAAAATCATAGGTTAGGCCTGGAATGATAAACCTACACATGTATTTACATTTATTACCATAGCAACCAATTAAATAAAATAACAGATAATATTATAGATGTTTGCTTCAATATTTCCATTAACAGCTGATTTAAAAATTTGAAGCAATTATTTTTGTATTTCTAGCTTTTAGGTTAGGGTTTTAAAGTGTAGACCTGAGCTTTGCTGGTTCTTTTAACTATTATTAATTGTTGTTATAAAATATAAGAAATAATTTGGTTTGAACATTTAACATTATTTACCATCTTAGTTTTGAGGTTATTATTAATACTACAACTTTATTATAAATAAAACATAACGTATGTTTTTAGAAGGTTCCATTGGGGGTTGGCGTGCGAAGCACGCAGGGGTCTCCCCTAGTTTAAAATAAAGAGGAAACTCACACACGTATATTCTTCCTTATAAAATCATATCCAAAGATGTAATGTAAATATGATGCTGCTTAATCAGATGCTGTAATAATTCAAAGATAAATGGCTGCCTAGGTTCTTTGATGGAAATTCTGCATCACATCTTCAATAGCTAAACATTCTCTGTAAGCACTTGAATTGTTTGTATATTATTGGTATACACTTTTCCTCCACAAAGTTCAAAGAAAAACATGCTATTGTATCACACAATTTTGCTCAGCCATTGATGTCCTTGGTTAATTTTGAGAATTGCTCATACAACAATGTACTCTTTTACCTGTTTGTTCGATCATTTTACTTTAAACATTGGTCACATAGATCAAATTAAGTTAGTGATCAACTTTACTTTTTCTTTGAGACTTTGTAGAAGAACAAATCTATGCCAATAATTCACAAACAATTTAAGAATTTAAGAGTATATTCAAGCAGTTGTTTACAGAGCAACAATACACTCGTTTAAAAACTATATAGTAATGACTTACCTGACATTGTGCAACCTGGATGAATGTTTCTCTTTGAATATGATACAAAAGTATTGATAGAGGAATCAAATTTGTATCCTTGATATATGAATTTTCTTAGATAATCTCGAATCCATTACAAAATGGTTTAACTTCAATGGTTTACAAATGAATAAGAACAAGTTCTGTTTTTCAGATACTAATACAAAATGGTATATAGCTTTTAACACAAAATTATAAATTAGTCATATTTTCTCTGTAGATGTTCATTTCCTGGAACTAATCATGTAGAACCATGTGGAAATACTATCTCAGAATATAAATCGGGCTTGAATCTAAAAAAAAACTCTAAAATAGGTCTATTCAGGATAATTCCATTCTTTTTAAAATTAAGGCTTAATAATGTAAGGAAATTGTCCTCAGGTACACGATTTTTTAAATGGAAAAACATGTAATTAGAATTATGGCACGAGTAAGGCATATGAAATAGTGTTTGTAAACATCTCTTTAAAGAAATGGGAATAATTATGCCATGCCTTGTATTTATATTTTTTATGAGTTGTTAAGTTTTGTTAATAAAAAAATATTTAAAATTTTGCAGCATTAACATGAAGCACTATAACTGGCAGTCTGTCTGAGGGGCAAGTGCATTTTATTAGAAAATCAGACTATACCATAAGTTTCAGTCTGGTATATGAACGTGATATTTAAAATATTATCACCATTTTAAGATGAAAATATTTAAAACATTTAACTGAGCAATGCTTTTATTCAGTGGAAGAGATTGTGGAATTTTGAGGCGAATAAGTCATAATAACTAACTGTTTATATTAAAATTTACCTAGTATTTTTTTGTTTTGTTACATGTAATTGTTTCATATTTATTAATTTGAATGTAATTTTAACTATCTCGATGCTGTTGACAACTCCTATATTATCATTGGCAATTATTTCAAACTATAATCTAATGGAAGCTGGATAAATAAATCACAAACAATGTAATGTAAGACTTCCATCATTTGTCTCTAAAACTGAGATGACCATTTAATTGATGTTTTGGTCTGTTAGAAAGCAATAAATTACTACATAAATAAAAATGTACAATATTCTAAAAGTGAATCTAGATAATAACATTCAGGTATCCAATCTAACAATGTATTAAGAATTTTTATTATTTCAATCAGCATTAGCCATTCAATACTGAATATTATATAACATTCCAAGAATTTAGTTATGTTTTTTTAAAATTATAATATTTTTATTAATATTGGGTCTCTACATAAACTGACTAATATCATTACCACAAAACAATATTGATCTTCACAACTATCACCAGCACATGAAATTAATATAGATTACCTGAACCCATACTACTGGTATGGTAAATTGTATTTGCCCAGTTACCGCCACAAAATCTGTAATCATCCCCAAAGCAGGGGAAATTGCAGCTAGCATCAGGCAGACGTTGACTAAGTTGAGGATGCTGATCACCACAGAAACAGTCACTCCTGTTAACATTATGATCATTATTTAAGTATAGTTAGAAATCTTTATAGGCAGAATAAAAAAGATCACACAAAACCATTATACTAATTCAAGCTTCACCTTTTAAGGAGTACCACCGTTCCGCTATTTCCAGATATTCTGTATTAGAAGGAGTAAACTGTTTGACCCAAAAATAGTATAAAATGTAGCAAAGAATTTCTTTTCAAAATATTGAAATCATTGTTTATTAGTCATACTAGTTTACAAAAGTAGGTAAAAAAACATTGGAAAAGTGAATTATGTACAAACTACATAAAGCAATTTCTTAGTATGGTATTCTTCAAAACATGGAACTATACGAAGTCCTACCTTACATTCTTTATTTTGTTTTTTTTCTTGATTGTGCATTAGCAAATACAAAACATAATTTTTGTAGTCTTCTTTAATGTCCTTCAGGCACTGTGTGAGGGGCGTGGGAAGTGTTACATAGTACGACCCATCGTGTTTTGCTTGTCAGCACTTTTCAGGCTATTACACCCCTCTAACAGCTGATTTACCCATCCCGTAGCAAACCCTCAATTTTACTTTCCTACAAAAACAACATTCCACTCTTTATGTTGCACTATTTTGTCATATTACAATATTACACACAGCTATAGAAAACAAGATTATATGTAAAATAAACAATAACAACAGTAAAATGTATTTAATGTGCTAGCAGAATAAAATTTGTATGTATGGAAGGATTGTTTTAATAAATATATTTCAAGTTGCTTTTTCAATGTGGTATATACAAACATTTTCACAACTGAAAATGTTGCATGCTTTTTTATTAAAGAATGGATTATAAATTTAAAAAACGGTATTTCTTCAACCAGAATTACACTTTCTGTTAATTATTGTAGTTCCGTAGTTATGAAAGTTGACAGAACAATTGTAAATCATATAAGAAGCGCAGGAAGGACGCTCAAATTAGGCACCTAGAAGGTCAACTAGTGCTATGAAATTATTTGAAGTGGCTATTATGTAGGTATATAGGGGGAAGGGTAGTCAGTTTTCTTAAAATTATTGATTTTAACCCTCAGTTGTGTCACGGTGTGACACTCTGCAACAATGGAATTTGAAATTTATGAAGTTGGTATCACCGTTTTAGGCTGTGAGGCGGCTAATAGCTTCCTCCTCGACCTAGATGGCCCTCTCAAACGACTTTTTATCTATCGATAGTTTTCTGTCAGTAAGTAAACTATTTCAACCATGGATTGACACTCAAGTATGGTCTACAGTTGTTTTCAATATTGCAGAGTTTGGCTCTGTACTTGAACCTAGAACCTTGAAACCTAGAGTTTGTTCAAGAAATGTAGCTACAGTTAAAGTAGGGTTCTCATTTATTCAAAAGAGGAGTTTTATTCGAACGAAGGATCCAAAATTAGTAACCTTGTTTAAGGTGAAAATGGATTGATAAGGCCGAAAACAAAACTATCTAGTAGAAGATACCATTTAGAATTTCCATTTACTGTACTGCTAATGCTACAACTAAAACACTCAATAGCCAAAATGTTAATATAAGCAAACGTGTTAAGTGTTAAAGATATTGTAGTGCAGGGAGTGCAAATAGTTCCAGATATTAACCCTACAACTGTCCATGTTAATGTTTTGCAACGCCAAGTCATTTCGGTGCGTGTGCAAGCATATTTTCAAAAATTCGCCGAATATAGTAATTGCATACCAATCCAAAAGTGTTGTGTACCTTTTTTGTAGAGAAAAGTTCAAAAAATCCATATATGTAATTAAAAAATTTATTGATGTAAAATTGTAAAAGTTATTAGCTCAAGAAGCAAAAAATGTTCAGTAACGAAAGGAAAAGTTCAACTTTAGGCCTACATAACAAGTCGTAAACATGTTTTGTAGTTTTCGTAAATGTAAAAAAGTTTTGTAATTTAGTTCTAAATAGAACTGTATAAAAACATTTATCGATTTCAAATTTCTTATTTTGAAAACACCAGTTTTTGTGTTCCAAATACACGATTGCTAACAAAACCGCCTAATTTGAAACGTAATTTACTAATATATGCTTTGCCCAAAAATGAAATATTATTAAAACAAAGTGTAGAGAATAAATCAAAGAATTGAACTGTATACTTGTATATTACCTCATCATAAAAGTGTTTTACTTAGAATCAATTGAATTACAAAAGTAAGATGAAACAAATGAAACCTCGTGCGGACAAAGGAAATTCAAAATATGACCGTTGAAGACAATGGAAACAGCCTTGTTTTGCAAACTCAAGCGGTAGTATGAATTCTGTGCAAATATGAACTTTCAACTGCTGTTTGAATAACATCTAAAAAGTCAAATATAGTTTGCTTTACACCAAATGAAAGATTGAACTTTGGTCTATAAATAGATATCAAAAAGTCTATTGAAATAATTCGAATTATAAAAGATATCTCGAACGCAAAATGTGTTGTTTTATTGGTTGAAATCTGCTTAATTGCAAAGGTTTACAGACAATTCCATATCTTTGGAACTATTTGTCCGATTTTGGATTGGATGGCAGTTTCAGATAGGTAAAAGTGTGATGAATCCTTCAGTATACAGATATAACTCAGAAAAATACCGGGCGGGCTGTATTGAAAGACATAGAAACTGGAATTAAAGGTAGTTTTGGTTCATTAAAATTCGCGCGACATTGGCTTTTAGAAAACTAAAAAACTGCAACGATGATTACGTAGGTAAATATACGTTTTAGAAAAAACTTGTAAATGCAAAAATTTAAGTTTAGATCATTTCCTTTCTAACGGTTTTTGAATTATTGCGATTGGATAGTTTTTAGTGGGTGAAATATTCATTACAAGTAGAGTTGTCAAAATTGATCGTTTCCACGTGACACGCCCCCACGACCACTCAAATTGAGTAGTCTGACAGATGCAGGGTTAAATGCTATCACTTGTCATCAACATAGATAAAAAAATCTACAAACTTGTCCTGATTCTTTACCAAAAGTCAGAGTAAAAGATATAGCTTTTCACATCGTAACATTTTAACTTAGCGGTGTAGACTTATTTGTGAAATAAACATTAAGTTTGGATTTAACTATTTGCGTATACTGTTTTTAGAGCTATTCATTTAGAATTGGTTACAAACTTAACAACAGATCTGATATTTTTGCAAGCCTTAAGAAGATTATTTATAGGAAAAAGAAGTGGCATTTGTAATATATTATAGTCATGATCCTTTCAAACTTCAAGTTTGTTGGTGCAAGCAATAGTTTTCTCTTAATGTTCTTATATAAGATTTATGAATATAGCACAGTAAAACTGATCAAGTCTTAGTTAATACACCAACAACTTTATCTTTGTGTTGTATGATTTTGAATCCATTTTAAATTCATGTCCATTAACATATATTTCAGAAAACATAGAATGAATGCCTATAAAGAGAAAATGCTGCACATGATTTATGAATGCGTTTCAGTTATCGTTAGAAATTACAAATATATTTGAGAAAAATGTTTCCAATGAATATTTATTTAGGATAGTTAGTTGATGATTTAGTATACAAAAATCTACAAGACAATTTCAAAAAGGGTAAAGCATTTATTGTTCAGAGTGATGATAAAAAATGGCTTACTTGGCCATTAGCTATTGATAAAGAAATAGTTACAATTTAGAAGTAACGTTGAGTTCTCTTTGTTGAGGAATTTTGCAATTACAAACTCAACAATCACTGCCTGCGTAGCTCTTAATTTGTGACTATATTTAAGGCATGCCTTGACATTATACCCCTGACATTTTTATGTGAAGTTACTTGTGTAAAAAAGAAAAGTAAAAGAAAGACGCTAATCTGTGACTGCAGGATATGATACCCTTTGAATAGAACACTCAAAAAATGTTACACGAAACTAAAAGTTAATTGTTTGCCTTGTATGAATTATAAAGTTTTCTATTTTTTGTGATAATATTGTATGGAGAAGTTCTTTACAGTATCTTTTTCAGGTTAAACAATAATAATAATGAAGAATAGTCACAACCAACAAACATACAGGGCATTAATTTTATGACATCATCTCTAATGGTATAATTTGGTTATTACTTACCCTGCTTGTAAACCTGCATAAATATAATTCTTTTTCTTGCATTCTTTAACACATTTCCAAGGAGTAAGTGCTTCCATATGTTTATAAGCTCCTCTCAATGCACGAGGATCTCCTTTGTCTCTGTAGCAGCCAAGGTAACGACTTCTGATGTCAATTTCACCGTTAACTTAAACATTTCAACCACATTACTAAAGGATGTGTATGTGTATATTTTTAAAAGCCAAATACGTTAAAAGTAAAATTTTATTCAACCAATAATTGCCACTGAATTTCAATAATTTACAATATGAATCTTTCAAACTATTAATGAAACAGGTCATTCAGCTAATATGACTTAATTTTCCACTTTGAGTGTTTGTTCATTGTATTATTTGTATTCTCTATTGGTTTGTTATAAAATTTGACACTATAATGTATTTTCTTAGATAGTCAAATGACTCAACCTTAACTATTTACAATATCTTTTTAAAAATAAAAACAATTTTCTAGTTTTGCACACTACCAATTTTTTTAACTTTTGGAGTTTTTAGTACTATCATAACAATTTTTGTTATAAATTATATCACAACCTATTTAAAAAAAAAAGTTCATACCGTTAATTATTTATTTGTTTATTTAAATACATTATTAGAAATTTTATTTTGACTTAATAGCAATATAGTTTGATAGTAAAATATTCTTTTATTTTGAATCAAAATGACACACTACAGAACCATAACTCTATGCAACTTTGAACAAATAAGAAAATATACTAACTGGAATCAACAGTGGATTTATAAACAGTAATTCTAGCATTTCCCCCGCATATACTTCCTTTTTCTCCAGTGCATCTCATATTACATTCATGATTTGAAACCATAAACTCAAGAACTGGTTCAGTATTTCCACACAAGCAGGTGGACCTACAAAATATAATTTACATTTTTTTTTTAAATACTAGAAACCAGCATGTAGAATGTATATTATTTATTTGTTTAATCACTTAAGATAATTTATGAATTATACTTGCCCTGCTAGCAACCCAGTGTACTTAAATCCAAGGTTTGAGCAGACATCAACACATTTTTTTGGATCTAACTGATCTTGGTAATCAACTATGTATGCCCTCAATGCAGAATACTTTATCTGATCTTTGAAACAACCAATGTGTTTTACACCAAAATCTGCAACTTTTGGTACTGGAAAAATAAATAAGTACATGAATATAAATAAACTGGGAACAATTTGCAATACATATTAATACAGAGTGCCTTTAGTAAAATTATTTCATAAAAACGTTTCTTGTATAAATAAGTTGTAGAATAGAAGATTTGTAATCTTAAGGTGGTTTGTAGGTGTCGAAGTCGGACGGTACTCTTCCACGGTGGGTTAGTCCACAGGACTATCTCAAAGGGGATGATCCAGTGACACCTGGTTACTGCAGAGCTACCCTCCTAATTTTGGGGGTCACTTCTCGTCGCATGACATTTAGGACTGTAGGCCAATGTACTGACGCCGCACAGCCTGGGTGGAGGAACTAACAACTCTCTCTGTCCCAGGTCAGTAGCAACACATGGTGGTGTTGGGAAGTGCGACCAGCCCAAGCTTAGTCTTGGTTGGGAGATCCTCTTCCCTGCTGGGGAAAGTGGGGTGTCAACAACTTCCCCGCATGGGTGATACGGTGACTCTTGAGAAGGTCGGAACTGGCAATCCCTGACCAGGGGTTCTCATTACGCAAGCATGTAGTGGGGCAAGAGTAGTCACTGTTTGTAGGTCTATCGAAGATGGAACAATTTGGACCTGTTGGTTCTGGTCTGGTGCGGTTCACTGGAGAGACGGCTGAGGGACAGTGGACTAATATGTTACTAGCTACATATTATAGTTTGTGCAAATAGGTAAGGCGGTTGGCATAGGTTTCTGCCACTAACCTCGCACACGCACCCAAACTCACGGGCTACCGACCCTCATTAGTTGTGATGCGTTACCTATTGTTAGCTGTTCTCATTAACCTACTACGTTTTATATTGCATTTTAAAGAAAACGTATGTTACTGTGATTCTGATTCTGATTTATCCAGTAATTATTTCTGAGCAAATAGATACCAAACACGGCATGCATACAACGAACCATTAAAATAAATATTAACACGAGTTGTTTCTCGAGCAAACTTTGGTTGCTATTATAAATATTTGTTGCGATTTTATTTTTATTCCAGATGCTAATAACAATGGAAAATAAAAGTGCTTATAAACAATAATTGTGAAACACAATTTAATACAATCTAAAGTAGACCTAGATAGAATTGTGTACATTTAAACATAAAAATGGTTAATATAAACTATTTTTTTCTAAACTTACAAAGTAACTAATTTTATAATAAAATCACAACTGACACTCAAACACATGTTATCACCACGAAGATAAGCTTAAACTAATCACTTTTATAGACTTTTGGGAAATGGTTAAGTGCGGAAATAAACTGATATAGGCTAGTTTTAAGAACAAACATGTTTGAAATCTTCTAAGAAACGGTGTCCCTAGTACCGTTAGGGATGCATTGTCCACTGTGAAAACACTCATTGAACTATTTTGTTCATTCTCTGTAACAAAAGTGTCAGATAAAGTGTCTTTACCTCTTTCAGTAACTTGAATAAGTTTTGCACTATTGCAATGGCAAAATGTACAACTGCAATAACATTAAGTGTACTTAAGGAAAATAAAAGTGCATTGTTAAAAATATCAAATATCCTCTCAAAGAACTTGTTAAAAAAATATATAACATTATATTTATAGCAACCAAGTCCGCTTAGTAAGCCGATAATTTTAAAGTTATTTTAATGGATAGTCGTATACACGCCGTGTTTGGTATCTATTTGCTTAGAATTAATAACTGAATCATAATAATTCAGAATCGCAATCATGCTAATATATATAAGTTACCTTTAAAATACTAAAATACAATATAAAAACATTATTGTATAGAGTACAATTCCCAATTGGTGACGAACCGATCCTAATGAGGGTCGGTCATAAACCCTGCGCTTGTGTGTGTGGGACGCTTGAGAACGACCGACCGCCTTCCCAGTTTGCACAAACTATAGTAGCTGGAAGTATGGTAAATCTAATTCCAATTTTGCCAATCATTTATTGGAAACTGGACATACATTTAATCAAAAAATAAATTTAAAGTTATTACATATGGAAGCAAAAAAAAAAGAAAATAAATAATCTAGAAAGTCTGGAAATAAATAAGTCTGTTTAAAAAAATCATACTTCTAACATAAATGACCAAATTTTACTCAATTCATCCCCCTTGTTAAAACCCATTATGTAACCACACCTTGGCCTTGCTTTGTTTACCTAGGCCACATTCAATTTGCCCATCCTGGTCAGTTCCATTGTCACTCCCACTCCTTCTACTTTTGTCTGTATGTTAGTTTTAAGATACTTGCTCAGCAAGTCTTGTTGTATTTCAATTTAGTAGCCTGATGATGCCTAACATCATTTGAATAAATTATGGTTTCATAAAATAATAGTTAAATAATTAAATATAAATAAAATAAATTTGAACTAAATACCAATCTAACATTCACAAAGAGTTGCACCATGAAAAATAACAATTAGCTAAACTTAATCAAGGGTAACTTTGGAAAATTTTAGTAAAAGTCATATTTTAGAATGCCTGGAAACCGTTAACATGGTACAATTTCTTCAGGAGGTTTGCTTCATCCACAGCATATATAAAAAAAAAGGTTAGACAGCTAGTGTGGTAACAAGGGAAATCATGGGAGATGGAAGAGGTCATACAAAGTGTAAGTGTATGTTAAAAGTTAGATCATAGTTACAATTCTTATTTCTCTTTCAGCCTTCTTCACTGTGGGTTACTACAATATAAGATGTTCTGTTAGCTACATAATACATGAGAAGTTACTTTTTAAGACTAATGTAGGCAAGTCCAGGTATTACATCTAGATTATATAATATATATACTTTAACATAAAATTAACTGATTAAAATTTTTTGTTAAAAATATACCTGGGCCAGTATTTTCAGTCTTGTATACTGACTGTTTGTCGTTTCCCCCACATATGTTGTCTGCATCTCCAGGACATTTTACATTACACATATCATCATTCACTTTACTTACATCTTTCAATGTTTTGTCCCCACATTGACACTCACTGAAAAAATTTACAGAAAAATTAAGTAAAACTAAGAAAGGATATTATGATTTACTTTAAAAATCTAGACATTGTATAAAATAAACCAAACTAGTGTGACTAAAAATGTATAGGCTAAATACTACAATAAAATTTAGATATTTTGGTAAATTGTTGGCAAACTAAATAATAATTACATCTAATTGTATAAATGATTTTAAGATAAAATAATAAAAACTAAACCTTAAAAGAGAGTCAGTATTTTTCTTTGGGGCTGTGAGAGGAGGGATATATGTGACAAATCTAATTGTCTTATCTCCCATAAAATCAGTAGCTGATCAAGAAATTTGTTTTGAAAGTAGCTAGAGGTGGATGTCATAATTTCGCTATAAATGTAGTCTTAGTTTTTTTTTTTTTTTTACTTTTAGAAATAGATTTTTTAAATATTATTTTAATAATACAAATTTGAGCATTTAGGTAAGAAAGTTTTATTATCAGCAAAAAATATAGATGCTCAATGAGTACTGTGGTGAATTTAAACAATAAGAAACACTAAAGCCTCAACCACAAGTTCGGTGAATAAAACTACACAAATAAACTGAAACACATTTATTAATATAGTTATTCTAGTCCCCTGATGTACATTTCGGTAACTAAGTTACCATCATTGGAGGGTTCTAAATCTTAACTAATGCTAACAAGAATGAAACTATACAGACTATATCTATATTAAACAGACCTATTCTCAACCCCCCCCCCCCCCCTTTTCCCTACCTCAGGTAGATTAACCAATCATAAGTGAAAACCCAAAGGCTTGTTTCAAAAAGCCAGGTAGAAGTAGCTAACGGTACTTGTCCTTGTCCTTGGGAATGGCCCAAGGTTGTGAAATGAAACATGTTACACCGATTACATAAAACTTCTAAAACTACTGGAAAACAGTGTACAATATGATTGTTTTACAACTTATTAAAATAATGAATAATACAAATATTCAGCGGATAAAATTTGAAAGTACTGTAATATAAAATAAACTCATCAATAAATAAGCAATAAGATTTACATAAGAATATATAAATACAATAGAAACAACAAAATACTATGGATGATTAATTGCAAGGTTTTACCTAGGTTTCAACAAAGAGAACAAACATGAATTAGTAATAGGACCTTTATCTGAGTTGAGAAATAATTCACTATCCGTTTTAGCAATAAACATACTTTCGTAGCTTTTTAACAATTTATTTGAGGTCACGTTCTTAACCAGTTAAATGTGTTTCGGTTTATTTGTGTAGTTTTATTCACCGAACTTGTGGATGGGTCTTCAGTATTTCTTATTGAGAAAAAAAATATAAACAAATCTTCAGAACTGAGGTCAAAGACCTCACACCTGCAAACATAGAACCTAGGAAAATACAAACAGTACAGTAAAAAAAAGGGAAATGTTAAATAAAGAACTGAAAGACCTA
>JAGFPH010000669.1:348100-378791 GCA_018207615.1 Philaenus spumarius | reverse complement strand
TTGTCAACATCGCTTGGACGAGTTCGTCAGTCAACAAAATCCAACAATCGGAATCACGTTTTTGACCGCAAGTAAAAAAATATGTATGTATTTGTTCACACTCTAACGGCCATATTTTAAGTAGTAAGATTTGGTCCAAATTTGTTACACTAATTAATGTCTACGTTGCTCGGACGAGTTTGTTAGCCAAAAAAATAAATAACTGGAAGCATGTTTTTTTACCGGAAGTAAATATTTTGTGAGATTTTTTGTACGAGAATGAAACTTTTTAGAGTTTTATCTAAACAAATAAATGTAGGGTAATATTCTGCACATTTTATTTGTTTACACAACCTTATAGCTTGGTTGGTTCCCCCAAAATAGATCAAAACGTATAATACCTTAAAAGTACCCTATACAAATTTCTATAAATAGAGCATATTGCCTTAATATCAAAGATAACTATTTTTAATACATCAAAACATTTTTATTTTGTACTGTATTAGGTTTCCAACCTCAAAAGTAATATTGAACCCTTACCTGTTTCAATGACAATGTTGCAATATAATGTTGTAATCAGTTATAGTTCAATTATTATAACTTGTCCATAACTGAAGATGACAACATAATGATTGCTATGTATGCATTTGAGTTAAAACACAAGTCATTTGTGAGAATCTATGTTCCAGTTTTATTCTATTAAGTTTATCATCTTACAAGTCAAACTCAATATATATATATATATTTAAGATCAATTGTCTGACCACCTGTCTGTCAGAAATAATTTTCACCAGAAATGAATAGAATAAAATCACAATATTTTACATCTGAAAGCTATTAACTATGTACTAGCTGACCCGTGTGAATATTTCGCAAGTTCGGAGTAGGCCTACATTTACCTGATTTAACATGTTGATTTAATTCAGTTTTAAGTTTATTTATTTACATTGGTTTATAAATAACAGTTTCCCTATACAATCTTACAGTGTAAACAATCTAACTTACAGCTGTCATGCTAGTTAAACAGATGGTTAGTAGATGGCGCCTTTCATTAGGAACATACAGAGTATAATATAAAAGATTTTTAAATCAATTTTTGTTATTAAAACATGAATTTTAAGCTGTTTGTCTATTTTTCCCGTATAGTGGTTAAGGAAAGCTTTAAAATGATGCCTCATTCATGTAATTTGATGATGTATTAAGGAAGTTATGGCGTACCGACAAAAAAATAGTCTTTAGAAATAATATATGCGATACTAAATAAGTGAGAAGTATATCTTAAAAAGGCATACAAATAAGCATTGAAGTGAGATAAGATTTAGTAAGAGTTTTAATACTTTGGGAAAATGGCTCTTATAACAGAATGATGAGAAACAATATCTATATATTTAAAGAGCTATATATATAGCCCAGGCAATGAAGGTTTTATGTCGGAAGAAATTAGAGACAAGCTGAATTTTTTACAGTCGTTAGTACCTATCTAGAGGAGTATTTTCCCAAAAGTCCCCACCCCTCCCCCTTGAGCTCCCCCCCTCCCCACCCCCCTTTAAAGTCTGAATTTGCAAGCGTTTTTGTTATCGCTTATATCTCTGTTAGTTTTAAACATATCTAATTAATTTTGGTACCATGTTGTTTGTCACAAAATTTACGAAAAACAATGTCCAGTAACATTTTCTTATATCTTGTACGGTTATTCAGATTTTTTAAGAAATAGACCGAAATTTCGGATCAAAAAATAAATTTTTTAAGGATTTCATTTAATAACTTTTTAGTTTCGGATATTTCGAAAAACAACTTCAGACAAAACTTTTAGAGAAATTCTTTAGCTTTAAAAAAATGTAATTGTAACTAAGAATATATTCATGAAAACGTAGGGAAAACATTGAATAACACGCGGCGCACGGCTGTAGCAACGCCCGCCGAGCTTTGTGTGTACACTCAGTTGCATACTGAGCATTTACTGCATGTCGTCTTTACAATAGGGTTTTTTCAACACTTCTAATTCTTATTTAATTAGTAACTTATAATATTGTTATACATTAACTTTCTAATAATGCTATTATATTTTATAGCGTATTAATCTATACCTTTTGGTTTGTCATTACTTTATATACCGGTAGTTTTCTTTGTGATGTTAAGTTACATCCATCAAACCTATTGTTATATAATTATTGCCAGTTTTGGTTCGGGGGAGCTTCACTCCTAACCCATTGTTATGGGTCATTCCATTATCCACCACCTATGGACCCGCCGTGTCCCGGACTGGCAAGAACCGGCAGCTGTGGAATGGTAATCTTACACTCTGTTGCCGATCATCAGCAAAGTGCAATCCACAGCATCAAGGACCTCCCGCCCACCACTACTGTATTCATTGTATGATCTGTATCCTGTAACTTCTGATTTAACTGTCATCTATCTATACTATGGATATTTGTTTAAACACCAACATCGTAAAACGATTGTATTGATTTATTTACACCGTATCAATTACAGTAGTCTATTTACACTTTGTACACGTCTAATCGTCTCCAATTCTATCTTGCTCGATTTATTTATACATCTACAAGGTAAACCAGTTTTATTGACTTATTTACACCTGAATAATCTAATATATTTACACTATCATACATGTTTAATCGTCTTCGATTGTATCTTGCTCTTATTCATGGTGTCTATATTGTGGCAAGAAACTCCATTGCAGTTTTCGCACATGCCTGAGCAAAACAAGCCAGACTTTCTACACCCGCAATAATTGTCACAAGTAGATTTGCAGGCACATGAAACCAGAAGTAAAAGTTCAATTGGAGCAAAAGGTTTTAAGGAAGTCACAGGTTGAAGAATTTTGTTGTTTCCCCCGATTCCTTTTACAGTTTCCATTTTCCATCCCCATTGAGTAGCGTTCAAGGTATTTCCTAACCACACCTGCACTTGCAAGTATACTCTTAGTAAGTGTTGTTGGCATGCTTCAGATGTTGGTGGTAATTTTGCTAAATTGAAATTTGACCGTAAATTAGATTTCTTTGCCATGCTCGCAAATTTGAAATAACGAGCTTCATTTAAGTTTTTATGTTTGTTCATTCCATATAGTCCTAGTGTAAAGTTTTCTCCACTGCCAAGTAGTTCTTCTTTCAATATATTTTCTTCCAAATATGTAGAGGCTTGCTGCTTAGCTTCCAAAGATGATTTCAACATTTCGACAGCTTTTAATTTTCCTATACCATAGAAGGACGAAGTTGTGTCGCAGCCGGTCATTGCGTGCACAAACAAAAGTTCTTTTCTTATTCCATTGTGCTGTTCAATCAACCTGCCAATGTCATAGAAAAGCTTAATGCCATCTTTTCCACCTGTTGGTTTGCAAAAATATATGTCATTTTTCTCGGGAGCAAGAGCCACTAACAAGGCACACAAATCTGTATCCGTACCCACTACGACCACTTTCAAGCCCTCCTTGGCCTTTTTACTATTAGAACATTGGCATCTTCTTCAGCAGTCAGTGTTGATATTCCACGGTTTGTCATTTTTGAGGCAATTGCGTGTAACAACTTTGTTTTGTTCTTTTTCTTTCCTAAAAGATTTTCCTTAGGTGTCGTACATTCTGTGCTTTCATCAAAGTTTATATCACAAGAAGTTTTTTTTTAAGCTCTTCTTCTTTGTTCTTCGCTTTTTGTAGTTGGATTTTCAGGATAACCGTCAAAAACTACAGTTGCATTATTTCCATAATTAGAGATGACAAAGTCACAGTAGTTCTTGATGATTTCTCCATATGTAGATTTATTCGGCCAGTTCATGTAATGTAGTAAGAATCCACCATCAACTACAAATACTGCATCACGAATATCAACTTCGTCTCTTAAACCAGCTTCAAATACCTTCATTAAGGAAGATTTTGTTCCTTTGCGAAGTGAAACTTCATCGAAGATAGATGGTGGTCTAGAAGCAAGCTCATATGACATGTACTCTTATAGTTTCATCGGACTATCACAAACACATAAAATTCTGTTAAACAGCTGTTGAGGGTTGACTAGAACTTCGTTTGATCGAACTTTCACCTTCTTCGACTTGGCTTGAGTCTGTACTTTGTCTTTCCTGTGTAAATGTAATTCACCAAAGTTCTTTCCACTCATTTTGTTCATTGCTGCAATACCTATTTCATATGCCTGATCACAGTTTACCGACTCATCTGATACATATCCAGATGACAATAATACAAGTTCACCCGATACTTTGTTAAATGGATTATGTTGTAGGATCCATGAAGTGAACTTTTGTAAATCACACTGGTCTCTCTTCTTTCTTGAATCCCTAACTTCGACATGTTGTTCGCTGAATGTAATGGAACTTCCCAGAAAGTCTTCTAAAGCTTCATGAATCTTCAAGAAATAATGGGTGCCATTTATCCATTTTGTTAGTGTACTTTCCGTGATGCCTCTCCCGTGGGTCAAACCTCCAACAGATTTCATTGGACGCATGAGACATTGCTCAATGCACATATCCGTCCATGTACCCGACCAAAATTTTCCACTTCGTCTTACTGTAAACATTCCATTTTTTGTAAACAGCTCAAATTCCCTCTCTGTCAGTTTACATACAAGATTTATCATCCAATAGATTATGAAAAAAAAAATTAATATTAAAGTAAACTTTAAATATGTATTACTGCTAGTTTCATTTAAAACTATCATCTGTCTTTAAATTTAAAATCTGAAAGTATGGAAAAAACTTACTGAAATAGATTAGCTATTTGTCCAAAAAAGCAATCACCATAATAGTGTAATTAGAAAATAAATTTATATACATTATACTAATAAATAAATGTAATAGTAAAAAGTTTTGGAAAAAAAAACACTATTGTAAAGACAACATGCAGTAAATGCTCAGTATGCAACTGAGTGTACACACAAAGCTCGGCGGTCGTTGCTGCAGCCGTGCGCCGCGTGTTATTCAATGTTTTCCCTTCGTTTTCATGAATATATTCTTAGTTACAATTACATTTTTTTAAAGCTAAAGAATTGCTCTAAAAGTTTTGTCTGAAGTTGTTTTTCGAAATATCCGAAACTAAAAAGTTATTAAATGAAATCCTTAAAAAAATTACTTTTTGATCCGAAACTTCGGTCTATTTCTTAAAAAATCTGAATAACCGTACAAGATATAAGAAAATGTTACTGAACATTGTCTTTAGTAAATTTTGTGACAAACAACATGGTACCAAAATTAATTAGATATGTTTAAAACTAACAGAGATATAAGCGATAACAAAAACGCTTGCAAATTCAGACTTTAGAGGGGGGTGGGGGGGAAGCTCAAGAGGGAGGGGTGGGGACTTTTGGGAAAATACTCCTCTAGGTAGGTACTAACGACTGTAAAAAATTCAGCTTGTCTCTAATTTCTTCCGACATGAGGCCAATTTTGGTGTTCATTGCCTGGGCTAATACCACAGCTGAACTATATTGTGTTCTAGTAAAAATATATGAGTCCTTTACAATTATTGTATAAATTAATCATTGTTAAAAATTATTACTCTTGTTTTCAATATTACCTGTAGTGTAAACTGAATTCCTCCACAAACCTCCACATTTTTTAGATTTATCACCATTACAATCAAAATTACAATCGTTTTCGAACAACTTTACATCTACAGCTGTGCCTTTATTTCCACAAAAGCATTCAAATCTAAAAGATTAAATAATGGTTAATTTACATAACAAATTTTAAACTTTAAAAAATACATGTTAGTATTCACCCTTAAAGCGTTAAGTTAAAATATGGGCTACCACTCATTTAGAGTTTAAAAAATATATATTTATTTTCTCAATGTTCTTCTTAAATTTTGATCCTTAGGGTTAAGAAGTACACACAAAAAATACTCAACTAATTTTAAAATGTTTTTTAAGAATAAAAAAAATTTAAACTAGACTTAGCAAAATTAACAATTCTTCAAAAACTAAATACATAAAAGCGATACTTATTGTATTCTACAAAATAAAATAATTACACACTAAACTAAGAAAAACAAGAACTTATATAGAACTAAAACTTTGGAATGAATATCAGTCAGCTATCACGCTATCAGTACAAAACAAACAAGTAAGATCTGAGGGAAACAGATGCGTCTATGGGTGTAAGCCACGCTGAGAACTCTTGCAAGACAATAGACTCATTTTCTCTGGCGATAGAAAACAGACCGATAAGGCGTAACAGACATTGCTTAATTTTTTATTTAGTCTAAACATACTCAAAGAACATCACCCTGCACTCTATTGGAAGTTTCGTGAACTATAGAATCATCTAAGCACGTGTTTGTGTATTTGCATTTGAAGGCGCTAACCGCGCTTAGAGATCGGGTTGTGCCGCGTCTAAAGGCGCAAGCCGCCCGTTAAGGGTTAAATTATTTAAACAAATATTGTCTCAACTTCATAACATAGTTTGGTATTACAGATATTCATTACTTTAGCAAAAGGTTGTTAGGACCTATATAATTAATAAGTAATAGACATATTTTTTTAGGACATTCAAAACAAGTTAAGGATTCTTGTTTGCCTTGTAATTTCTGAATTCATAAAAAAGGAACGGGAACAATGTAAAATGAATCCTTTAAGTTTTATAAATAGTAATAGTAATTATGCCTCTGGAACTAGAGGGTATGTTACATGTTATGTTGTTCATAGGTATCCAGCTAAACAATTAAATTATAAAATGACTTCGGCTAGTTGTATAAATTTGGAAATTATATTTAAAACTACTTTTTATTGGAATTACCAACTTATCTACTGGAAGTTAAACATAATGCACTTTGAGCAGTTACAAAATTGTAATTATTTTGAGAGTGCTCAATTTTTCTTACAGATCATAGTCTAATTTCAATAAAATTGTGTGTAACAAATAATACAAATAAACTTGAAAAGTAGTCAAGAAAATATAAAACAATTGTAACGTCTAATGCTGTGAATAACAATCTAGGAAGAGTCAACTGGAATTTCGGGTTTTTGCTCAAGATGTATTGTAATTGGATTTTTATGTATGGGTTACTAATAATACAGATAGATTTCAAACCTATGACAAACTCTAAAAGTCAAAACAACTAAGCCCATGTAATATTATCCATATATTATAAATAAAATTTACTAAAGACCCTATCCCAAGTATTTAATAAATAATAATAAAAAATAAAACAGAAAAAAGAATAAATTAGACGACCTTAAAAAATAATGCTATAATGTTTAAAATAGAAGAATGGGAGAAACAAAAATCCGAAAAGAAATTTGTTTATGTCACTAATGCCAGAAGAAATATACAAGAGCTGAAAGAGCCTAAAAAAGGAGAAGTTGAAGGAAAAAGTGAAAGTACAAAAGGGTAAAACAAAAGGATAAGAAGTGCAAAAAAACCTGAATCATCCTCAGGATAAGACAATACTTGTATGCTATGATTCTTTTGCAATATTTTTTAAAACATTCCATTGTTTCAGAAAAAAATCAATTTTAAACATAAAATACCATATTTTCTTACAGAAAAAGACCAAACTGAATGAAACCTTAAAGAGAAATTTTTTACTTTTTTCTGCAAAGTTAAAAGTCTGATACCTGGTTTTGCCCCAATTTAACCTATTCCAAATAAAAAAAGATTTCAATAATAAAACATATAGGCCTAACTGATCAAGATGCGAAGGTTGCTATGACTGACTTGTATTATCTCACGAATGCCTTTAAGATAATATATTACTTAAAAATTTGGCTCCAGCCTCTGAAGCCATAAAAAAATCATCTCGTTACAAATAATATGATAGCAGCAAACTGAAATTGTTTTTTTTTTTTATTATTAACTACAAACAAAATAAAGGAGAAACTTTTTATAAATTCAACATTATGTGAACATACGCTACAGTTCTAGACAGTTACAGACTGTCAGGTTCAAATGTAGCTATTGAAGTTGGCTTACTATGTCTATACCTACATTAATCCTATGGCAACAAAGTGAAGACATTAAGTAATGAAAAACATACTTATCAGGTTGGTTCAGCAATGTGTATAAAATTATATAATATATAACCCTTTAAAATGACTTAACTCATGAACATGTGTTTCATTCAAAATTGTTAATGTACCCCTTTTCCTCAGGCCCCAGATATTCAAAGTTGAAACACCAAATCTTACCAACTTAACCGAGTTTAGCTTAATTACATTTAGTTATTTAGTTTAATATTTTTGATAATATATTGAGTGCAAGTGGAACTTACTTTTCAGTCAATCTGTATTTTCATTATAACATAAAGCCCCGTTTCCATTACAACAAAACTCTCTGCAACTTGTGCCGGGCACATGTGCCCGGCACAAGTTGCAGAATGGAAACGGTCTGGCACACGTCGCGTCACAAGTGCCCTTGACAAAAATGTTGCAGCCGACTGCGCGACAAAACATGTGCCCGCGACTTGTGCCCGGAGAATGGAAACGGCCTCCGACTTGTGCCCGGGACTTGCGAATGCGCAGACCACTGTTTACATCCTTCTGACCATGGAGCTAGGAAGGGAGTGGAGGGAGCGATAGTTGATTTTCTTGAAGCCAATTTCAACTGAACTCCAGGACGTACATGGCCGACCCTCTTATCAATGTAAACAAAGTAACCGCTATTAAACGTGTGTGTCTGTGTTTTGTTTTGTGTAGTTCTTCCCTGTTAATTGGTACGTATTATCACTGTAATGGAGTGGACCAAATGCCGTACTACCAAACTAATCGAACTGTTTGAACAGGAGTCTGTTTTGTGGAATGTTCGAAGCTCACATCACAAAAACTCAAACAGCCGTGTTGATGCCCTGCAACGAATTGCTGAAGCATTAGGGTCAAAAAGTGATGAAATAGAAAAGAAACTTCATAATATTCGTTCGCAGTATCTCAGGGAAAAAACGAAGATTGAGAAAAGCAAGAAGAGTGGGGCAGGTGCCAGTGACGTCTACGTGCCTAAGTGGTGTTACTACTCACTTTTAAGCTTTCTGAGCAACTCGACTGAGAATCTACCACACACGAGTTCACTGAATTTAAATTTGGTAAGTACAATATTGAATATATGTTGATGATTTTTGTTTAAATCTTTTGATTTTAATTATTTCAACATCAAAATAAAAAAAAATATTGCGGAAAGTATATGGTTTAAAACCAAAATCAAGTACAATACAACAATGCTGGTATACTTTCTTTTATTATGCATGTTTTATAATATCATATCATTAAGCAATATAATACTAGTATAATATTACTTTTGGTCAATGAAAGGGCACGCCAGTTAAATAAATGGTGTCTTGCCAAAATATGATTAATATTTTACAGTATTTATGAAAGGTATACAACCATTCTTAGTTTCTATAGTAACAAAATGATTAGTTTAGCCCGTTTTGGGCGCTAGTGAAGAAAATAATACACTTAATAATACACTAATAATACTAATAATAATAATAATAATATACACTGCCGTAATAATACACTTAATAATAACTTGATAATAATACACTTTGCCGTCCTAAGCATATCGTTGCTGCCATGGCAATGGCCGACTGTGAAAAAAGTGAGCCAGTTCTTGACGAACAAATACACCGGGATTTTCCCCTTTATTTTTGCACCATCGAAGTCCGGTAAGTTCCTGTCCTTCACTCCTCCAAGTGCCGTTGATGACATTTCCATTGCTGTCTTCAGAGTCAAAAGTCTGGGCGGAGCTGTAGATATTAGCCGAAGAATTTTTTCTTAAAAAATTATGCAGATAAGCACAGCTCAGTGTCACCCATTTAGCTGATTCTGGTTGAAGTAGGATGGGTTTTCTAAGTACTCGAAAAACGCTACTCATTATCCCGAAAACATTTTCAATTACCCTCCTTGCTCTTGAATGCCTATAGTTAAAGGCTCTTTCAATGGTGCCCTTTACATGTCTTCCCACAAACGGTTTCATCAATCTTTCTGATAGAGCAAACGCATCGTCGGCAGCTATCACATACGGAATTTCCACGCTTCTTCCTGGTAAACACCGTCCATTAGGAATGTTCAGTTTGTTTTGATACAGCGCAGCATATAGTTCTGTATCCAAAAAAACACCGGCATCACATTCACGGCCCTGAACGCCTACGTCAACAAATAAAAAGCTGTAGTTTGCGTCACATAGTGCCATTAAAACAATGCTGAAAGTTCCTTTATAATTGTAATACAGGCTACCACTATTGGCTGGAGCTTGAAGCACAACATGTTTTCCATCGAGGGCTCCTATGCAATTTGGGTAGTTCCATTTAGAGTAAAACCCTTCGGCCACATCATTCCACCCTTCTCCGTTATTTGGTACCTGAAAATAATTAATAAAGTACAGAAAAACTTTATATAATCGTGTACTGCACAATGTACAAAATATACTACTTGGTTCAAACAATGTAGCTAATTATTTTGTTCCTTTTCAGACCCAAGATGACTTAACCCAAGAACGAGATGAGAGTGACCCTGATGATCCACCCGAAGATAACGACGGGGCTGATAGGGCTACTAGATCAGAACCTGCGATTGAAGAAGTCAAAAGATCTGCGCGACAGGAATCCCAAGAGCCACCAACCAGAAAAAGAACAATCTCAAACAAAGGAAGTAAGCCACCATCGAAAGTGGGTGGTTTGGAAAAGAAAATCAATCACGCATATGAAGTGCTGACAACAACTATGACTAAAAATAAGGATGAGGACGAGTGTTTTGGAGAATATGTAGGAGAATCATTGAAAAAGTTCCAAGATAGGAAAACTAAAGCTTGGATACGTCATAGTATTTCTAATATCTTGTACCAAGCTGAATGTGGGGGAGCAGGAGGACACATGTTTCCTCCATGGAACAATAGCCAGAACACATTTTACCGTGCACAACCGCCGCAACCATTTCCTGGATACAACCAATATAACCCTGCTAGTAGTTCTTCATCTAGTCCATACCCTTCCCCTCAAGCAAACAACCAGCAACCACAGCTGTCTCCTGGAGAAGTACAAACTAACCAAACCCCAGTAGAAGATTATGAGCTCCAGCAAAATTCTTTCTACTAATAGGATACCATCAAACATAAGAAGTGTTTTATATGTACACCATTGTCACTAATTTTCAATTTACTATGTTGTTACATTATTAACAGTTACATAATTACACAATTGGATATTATATGTAGGTATTATTTGATGAAATAAACTATTTTATGGAATGAATTTGAACTTATTTACCTGAATGTAGTCTTTTAATGATGAAACGATAGCCTTGCACACTACGGGTATAAATCTTGAAATTGATGCTTTTGAGATCCGGTGTAGGTACATGATTGAACTGTAGCTATCCCCTGTTGCCAAGTATCGTAGGGTGGCAGCCAACATTTCTCCCGGAGATATTGGAAGTCGACATGACCTACTTTTGGTAATCTCGGGACCAATCAGATTTAATAACAACTCAAAATCTGCTGCCGTCATTCGAACAAAATTGTCAAACCCGCTTTGAAGACGTAAGTCTCTCATCAGGGAATTGTAGGCCCCTTCTGAATCACGTCTCGCTAAAAAACTTCTGATCCACCACCTTGGACGTTTACGCCTTTTTTTCTTGAGTTCACAGTATGCACCCGCAATAACCACAAAGGCGGAGGCAGCTACGACTTTTTCCATGTTTGTACCAACACAATAAACGCACCTGCTCAGCACAGTGTCGAACAGGGACTGAGTATTTTTATTTTTACCCAACATCTCAGGGACATGTCTCAAGGAAATGGAAACAGTAAAACAAAACCGTGCTACATGTGCCGGGGACATGTGCCCGGCACAAGTCCCCGCGACTTGTAGGAATGGAAACGTAGCTTAAATAGAACATGCTTTCAATATAATGAATACATGCTTAATCTCCTATGAAGGATACATCAGAACAATACATCGTTATCTGATATGAGACTAGAAACCTTGCTCTAAAGGACCTTGACATTGTATAATTATTTTGGAACCGTAAAATAAAGTATTTAAATTTGTACATTCATTTTAAGTAATAATTTACTTTATCAGTACTTGACCTTACTAACCCAGCTTGCATTCCTGCATAAAAGAAACCTTTTGAAAGACATTTTTCAACACACTTAAGATTTGTTAAAGCATCTTCTTTTGAATGATGTCCAGTTAGCCTCCTTTCAGGAATGTCCATGAAACAACCTTTGTATTTTATTGTTCCTACAAATAAATAGTATAACAGTTAGTTCAGAACATCAACAGTTAAAGAAACATTAAAACAGATTTTTATAATAAAAACTATTTTTTAAACAATCTATTAAGAAAATATATTGGAAATTTGTATTCCTTGCATGATGAAATGTAGTACGGGTGTTAACCTTAGTGTAGACATAAGTGGACAATGCAGTCAGAGAAAAACTTTTCCAGAAAGAATAGGTTAATTTTATACTCTGACTTCCAAGGTTCGGGTTTAGAATTTTTAAAGTTCATAATAGTAATTTAGGGTAATTAAGTTCAATATTTTTTAACTAAAAAAAAGAAAACATTTATTTGGCCTTTATGATCATTTAAACACTGTATCTGTCTAGAACATATTGCATGTAGAGTCACCAAAGTTATAAAAAAAATTTAAGTTTTGTTAAATCCTTTGAATTTTAAAGATAGAACATTGAACAATTCCTGTTCCAGTCCTATTTTGACATCGTACAAACAAGATTTTATTGCTTCATTGTTGATGTATTATGCTGAAATGAAGTGCAGCGCCATATGTTGATTCATTTGTAAACTATTTCCGATCTACATGTCTTAAAGTCTTAATATTTCTATAGTAGGTTTATTTTTATTTCACGATCCACCCTCAGCTTCGATTGCCTATTCAGTCATTTGTTGTTCAGATGACTGTTTTCAAAATTTGCGTTGTGGTTATGTTACTTTGAGAAGTATTTACATGTTTTTTATTATGAGTTTATTAGTACTATTTATTTTTATTATTATCTTTAGTATTATTTTTATTTGTATGTTTGAAAATATAAAATTGTAGATTATTTAGACAATAATTACATATTATTATATTATATCAAGATTTTGTTTGTTGATGACATTGACGAGGATCCAGATTTTATTTTATCTGATGATGAAGATAATGGTGATATTAACATTTTTTTTTTGTGGGCCTTGAGTTGTTGTCAGCTAGTGACCGCATGTCTCGGAAGTGGCAATCTTCTTGTATTAAGCCTGTAACTCCCTTAGAAGTTGCTCAAGAAATTGATAAAAACATCAACGCAAGAAAAGCGGTAGGAGTTGACAGAATCTCACCTAGAGTTCTTAAGGAATTGTCATGGAAGGGTGTTGTACTTCTCACATACATATTTAATGCTTGCTTCCGTCTCAAGCATGCACCGGAGTGTTTCAAGATTGGACAAATCATCATGCTGCACACACCAGAAAAACCTACTGAAAATGTGACATCATACAGACCGATTTCACTCCTTTTGACGATATCTAAACTGTGAGAGAAATTGTTTCTCAAGCAACTTAAGCCCTTAACAACTAACAAGAATACCGGATCATCAGTTCAGGTTTAGTAGTCGACATTACACAATAGACCAATTTCACAGATGAGTAACTGCTGCCACAGAAAAGGCTTTTGAAGATAAACAACATTGTTGTGCTGCTTTTATTGATGCTGCACAAGCTTTTGACAAAGTGTGGCATGAAGGCCTTGCTATTAAGCTTAGTGGATTTTTACCAGGTAATTACTGTAGACTGTTGGAATCATATCTTGTGGGTTGTTTGTTTTGCGTTGTTACGGTGATGCTAGATCAACCTTCTCCTACCCATCTTGTATTTGTTATACACAACAGATACTCCTACCAATAATAATACAACTGTTGCCACATTTGCGGAAGACACAGCAATATTAACCACTGGTAAAATTCAAGCTCATGCAACTGACCATCTTAAAAGTTGTCTTGACCGGGTAGCGGAATGGAAATGTGACTGGGAAATCAAACTCAACAAACAAAAATCGACACATGTTACTTTTGCTTTGTGACAAGTAGATACGAGGCAATGTATTTACATAAATAGCAAAATAATACCGCAACATGATTCGGTTAAATATTTAGGAATGTATCTTGATAAACGCCTTACATGGAAAATCCACGTGAAAAAAAAATTAGAAAGGATTCGCCTTAAAATACGTCAAATGTACTGGGTAATTGGCAGGAAATCGCAATTCTATCTTTATAATAAGCGACTACTTTATTTAACAATAATCAGACCAATTTGGACATACGGAGTAGCACTTTAGGGATGTACATAAAAATCCAATGGATTATTGGTACAAAGAAGCCAAAATAGTATAATTCGAGCAATGACCAACGCATGATAGTATCAGCGTAATGAAGACCTACATTCGGAGTTAAATCTGAAATCAGTAGAAGACGTATAACGGATTATGCAAATAGACATGAGAAGAGACTCCTTAATTGTGCTAATGTGGTAGCTTTACAGCTACTGGACACGGAACTGTGTATAAGAAGACTTTGCCGGCAGAAGCCACAGGATCTACCTCATTATTGAATTTTTAGATACCTAGTAAGGTTTACGTAGCTAGAACCTAGATTATGATTTAGGCTTTAATGTTTCTTCATGTTTCTCGCTTTCTTGTATATGTATCACTTATTTCAGCAGTAGCTTAAGATTGTAATATTCTAGTATTTAAAAAAACAAAAATATTAGCATTTTTTAGCAGATTCTGAGGAAAAAATTTAAACAATTTCACATCAATCTTATTCTTCCATAATAAATAAAGAGAGGGAGAACAGAAACTGTGTTTATCTGTGAAACATGTCTCAACAAACCAGGACCTCCCTAGACCAATATTTTATGAAATACCATACACACAAAAAATTAAAAACATGGTTATATTATATTAAATAATGTAGTTGTTGTAGTTATATCAAAATAATTTAATAGTGACATCAAACTAAAATCATATAATAGTAACATACAAAAATAATTTTAGTTAAAAAAATAAGTGAATTTTCCAAAAAGAACAAGAAAAATTTATTTTTTACTTTGTGCTAGCTAAAAATAATAAAAGGGAACTGGTATAATAAAGGTAAATGTACAAGTAATTTATAATATATACTAGTTTACAACAATAAAAATAAGATGTACGTGTTATTTGTGGATAAATAAATACTTCATTCTTTAAACAAATAAGTACATAATACACGATTCTTAGGTCAAAATAATTAGGAGCTGCTAGATAAAAGATAAACATTTAGTTGGAATTGAAAAGATTAATTTATTTAATGATGCCAAACTAGGCCTACACAAAAACAAGGCCTCTACTCTTTTGTGTTTTATTTTCTTACATAACTAAACTAACTGAATAGCAGATCTTATTAAAATTATGGAATTACAAAATATAGTAATCATACTTAAAGCTTTTTGAGTTTTTCAACGTAACATCAAAAACAAAATACTCAATAATTTTGCTTACATATCCTTTATAAAGATGAAAAATTTTGTATTCAAAACTATATAGAAATGTATTAAACTATTAAAAGAAAAATGGGTATTTAGAAAGCACAACTTATATTTTAATGGCAAAGGATAAAACAAATCATAAACCTTGCAATCTTGCTTCAATTATTTGATGAACTCTAACTATGGGACATGACATCTGAAACCAATGATGAAATGTTGCTAAGAAGGCACTATACTTTTCTTGAGCTGAAGAAGCTATAAGTATACCTCCTTCCAATTTTCTACATTAAGTCTATGCTTTAGTTCTAACATAAAATACTTCTATATTTGAATTTTGATTGCTTGAATCTGGAAGGTGAAAATGGTATAACAACCCAAACCTAATAAATATAAATTCTCATAACTTCTATTGAAGCTAGAGTGCTGAAATTTGGTACGTGCCTCCTTAATACTTTATGCCAGTTAGACTAATGAAGATGGGGAGCAGCTTATAGTGCAGGTATTTATTTTATGTCAATCGGTCCATTTCCTATATGTATTTAATTAATTGCTTACAACCACCTTGCCTGTAAGGAGTTGCTATATATACAGAATGGGTGAAAAAGTATGAAAACTACCTAACATTTTGTGATATATGAATAAAAATGCTTGTGGGTACCATCCCTGTTATAAAATTATAATTTATAATGAGATTAAAAATTAGGTGCATTATCTTGAATGTATTTTTTTTTTTTAAATAGGAAGACGATCATGTGATACACGATTTCAATGCAAAATCTTAAGAGAAAATAAATGGTGAAAGCTGTACATCTATATCTCGAACCATTTTAAATATATCCAGATGTACTTATACACAAACATCTCTTTGCAAATTATGTTTTATGAAATGTCATGATTTATTAACTTTATTTTAGCATTGTTTTATCTTCCTATGAATTCCAATTTAATTTATCACAAAAATCTACATTAAAAACATTTGTTTTCTCTTTTTTTTTAAGAAATGAAATTATTTCAAAAAGGTTTGAGATATATTTGCAATTTATTTCCTCTTGAAATTTTACATTGTAACCATTTTTTAAATATATTATACCTTATTTTGTTTTTTTACAAAATACTTAATATTTTTAGATGTAGGAAATATATTGAACACAAATAATTATGGTAGGCTATCACATTTTTTACCCATGTACAATAACTGAAACAGTTATTCACATATTTTTAAAATGGCGGCCGTTTAAAATTTGTTACATAAAAATCTTGAAAACCGCTAACTTACATACAAATTTCAAGAATCTAAAAATTTCCTTTTTTAATGACAAACATTACGATTTTTTAAAATTATTTTTGTGTTATTATAACCATGTTATTGGCTAAAAACTAAAAACATTTATCTTGGTTGTCCATAATATCCAAAGCTACTCCAGAATCAAATTATGAGAAAAATCATGTAAGTAAATAAATCAAATAAATCTTATTTAGAGCACTGAGTTGTAACACTGCTGTATTGGAGGGCACTTTGAACAATTTTTACATTAGTAATTGTTTTTTGTAAAACTTCTTTAAATTTTATATTGTTTTTTCTTGGTTTTCTTGTCTTTAACCTACTTTTAAAATAAATTTTCTAAGTGGTTTACAATTTTTGTTTACAGTTCTGTTTTGCCTTGGGGTAATACATTTTTTTTGTAAGTTTGTAATAATTTAATATGTATCCAAAATTTGTGTCCAATATATTTCCTACATCCAAAAATATTAGGTTAAAAAAAAGGTGGATAACTGGAAAACCAAACATTTCCAAACTTATGTTTATATGAACTTTTTTCTTTATTTTTACTGTACTAGTAAAACACATCCTGAAAATTTCTCCGTTTCTTCCTGAATCACCAAGTATATTTTCCTTAGTCGATATTAAGCTGCATCGCAAATGCCATAACTTAATTGCTAGATAAACTTTCACTGGTAAATCAAATTATTTAAGGACAGCAGACCTCAAAAAAAAATTTTTAAATCGTTTTTTTTTTAATTTTTATTGATTATTGTAGCTTGTTTTGTGCTCTTTAAATTGATGTATAACATAAGATATATTTCATTTGCATTAGATAAGAGAAAAATGTTTTTCTGAAACCATGCAAGCGCGATATTGCTACATATCATATAATACGATATGATTTGCTATTTTTTGTTTTGTAAATAAATCCATTTCTCCGAAAACAGTATTTTTTTACTAAATTTGTACCTTTTTCTCAATAACCATTAAAGCTAGGAACTTGAAACTTTGCACACACATTTAGGGCATTATTATACGTAATCACTCCAGTTGGTTTCTATAAATACCAAAAAATAAAAATGTTTAAATATATTTTATGGGAACTTTTACGTTTAAAAAATGTACAATTATGAAACAAAATTTACCGAACAAATAAATTAAGATATTATAAGAAAATCCTCTGGAAAAATGTTGACTCAGGAAGTAGGAAATAATGGTAAAAATTTCAGATCTCTAGCTATAATGGTTTTTTATAAAAAGTTACATAACCTAACATGGTGGAGGATAGGGAGGTCTGCTTAAGTTAAATATAAGAAAACATGATTGAATTTCTTAGAAGAATCATTTGAAATTTTTATGTAGTAGATTGAAGATTAATATAAATAAATTATTTTATCTAATCTTTCCACTAGTCTTTAAAACAACTCACCTTCACTTATTTCTGTAGTAGGATAAACAGAGTTCCTCCAACGAGCACCACATTTTCTCGAATAATCACCAAAGCAAATAGAATTGCAGTTTCCATCATTGACTTGGTCAGCTTTAGATGGCTTTGCATCACCACAAAAACAGTCAGATCTGTTAGAAAAATTCACGATAAATGTTTGATTTTTTAAGTATTAGGGTTTGTTATCACTATAGATTTGAAGTTCAAATCCTTCAAATAGGCTGAGTATCCAAGCAGAATCATTTACATTCCACAGAATTACTACAGATGACTACTCAACATCTAAAGACAAATATTATCTTATATAATAGTTATAATAAACTTTAAAACTAAAGATTGGTTTACTCTTAAAAAGGCTTTTCATCATCTTACGCAGGATAAGAAGGCACATGGTAATTTTAAATTACTAGAACAACCAGTATATTTTCTTACTTAAATTTACATGATCGCAATCATCCATCTTGAGAAATATAAAGTTATAGGCAGGCCTACTGTTTATTCACTCAACAGTTTGAAGTAGTCATTAACATAGCTTATGAGTTGACGGTGAAGCAACTTAAAAACTTAGATAGAAAACCCCAAATTGGAAACTTGCTGTCAAATGATTAGGCTAAATTTAAATGATACAGTCATGAATCTACCAACCCTGCTTGCACTGCAGCAAAAAGGTATCCTAGTTGTCGACAATCGTTAATACATTTTTCTGGCGTCATTGTTTCGCTCTTATAAAAAAAGGAGTTAAATCTTCTATCTTCCCCATCCTTATAACATCCAAGATATTGTGCAGTGTCTCGTTGAACATTCTGGATATCTGTAAAAATAATTATGTTGTAAAATCATACAGAAAGAACATATCATTAATGTTATTTTGTAAAGAGTTTATAGTTGAATATGTCTTTTAAAAGAAATGGTTATTTTTGACATTATTTAAGTGATTCCAGATTAATACTTAAACTATAATTTACTAAATTATGAGTTAATGATAACATACTGAGTAAAACCATTACAATCAAGATAACTAAACCAATAATAAATAAAAAAAACTAATAAATTGCAAAATAAAAGTTAGCAGACAACAGATACAAGTATTAGCAAGTGGTGCATCTAACGAGGTTTTCTTTCCTTAAGTACACCATTAGCAGACAACAGATACAAGTGCAGTAGGCGCTCTGTTAACCGACCATGACGGGACCGCGGCTAGGTCGGATAACAAAAAGTCGGTTAAAACGAAAATCGTTAAAAACACTCTTTAAAAGAGTAAACTCATTAGTTTTTATTACCTACAATAACATCTATACTGTATATATCGTTTATAAACAACGATTTGGGTGTAGAAATCTTGTATAGCTTTTTTGTTTCTCCGCCAGTCCTTTACCGTCGTCACACCAACGCCGAATTTATTACTTAATAATTTTATGGATTCACCTTTCTCAAGGCGCAATAGCATTAAGCTTATTTTTCATAGTGACAACAACACGTTTTCGCTTAGAATCTTTCAGTACAATACTGTAATTTCAGTAAGGTGCGTATCTCGCACAAATACAATACTGCGATGCGGCACCGATACAAAATTAAGATACAATTCACAAAGTGTGAACTGTAAGCAAGACAAAGCACTAGCTCTAGTCTTGTTCATACCGCATTAGAGTATAATCTCTAGAACAAGCTTTGTTTTACCGTCCTCAGGGACTCAGTGAATCATAGCAGGGGGGGTATGTTGTATGGGCAACCGTTCGATCAAAGCTTGCCAAAGCTGCCGCTTTAAAGTTAGGCCAAATTTTCCCAAGACCAAAGGTCTTGCTAGTCGGACGCTACCTTTAGTTGAAAAAATCTTAGTAAGATTGAAATTTGATGCTCTTTTGAACTCTGGTTCGGCGAGATGCGTAATGTCATAAGAATTATTTTCAAAAATTAAAATTTCGACAGCTGTTAAATCAGTAATTCAGGTGGTGTCCGACTGTGTGACTGCCTCTAGAAAAAAGTTGGCCATTTCATTTTCTTGTTCTGTCTATTTCAAAATTAGATCACTGAAGCTGAACTTTTAATTTTATAGTGGCACCGAAATTGTTGTACCCCCCTCATTTTAGGGTCGGATTTTATATGTAAAAGTGGACTGGTACTTGATATCTCAGCAAAACTTTTCTATTTCAAATTCAACAAAACGTGTCTGTCTAAGCTCCATTCTTAGTTCTTCCATTTCTGCCACTACTGCCCCGGTAGCTGATGATCCGCTAGGTCATCTAGGATTCAAGGAAGATTCATATATTCAAAATTGCATTAGTGATTTTCCGGAAGTTCTCAACAAGTGACTAAGTCTTACAAACCTAATCAAGTATTACATCCAGCAAAAAGATGAGATTCCAGTTAAGAGTCAGCCGTACCAGTTAGCCCCTCTAAAAATGGAGTATTTAAGGGAGCATGTCTCAGATTGGTGTCTACAGGTGTAGTGGAACCCAATCGTTCGGCATATGCATTGCCGACATTCTTGGTCCAGCATCATTGAGGCAGTTTCTTTGCCTAATTTGCACCAATCGTTTAACTTGTTTGTATTAGCTCAGTACTTCACAGTTTTTGATCTGAATTCAGAATATCATCAGATACCTCTAAATGAACGTTGAAAACACCTAACTAGCTTTTACACACCCTGGATGCTTTACCAGTTTACGAGAGTCGCTTTTGGGCTATGTACTGGTGCCCAAGTTTAACTAGGCTTCTTGATCAGGTTTTCTCTGATATTAAATTTAAGTTCATCTTCAATTATGTTGATGGCTTGGTTATTTATTCCAAAACTTGGTAAGAGCACCAACAACATCTTTGCGAAGTGCTTTCTCTCATGCCTTGTCAAATGGGCCCTATACGTTTAAAAATATTATCCAGGAGATGGGGTACTATCAATTTTCTTATGGGCAAAATATAATAAATTAACATTTGGTGTATCTCAAAAACTGTTAGAAGTTAACAATATGGTTCAACTAGCCAATTCCCAACATTGATTGCTTATTTAACTATAGCAAATTAATTTAAAATGAGTCCTCTGTCATAGCTCAACGGCTATGGTACTTGCCTCATAAGCAAGACGTCCCGGGTTCAAATCCCGCGGGGGACCATAAAATATTAAAAACCCAAAAAAACATGCTCGTTAGCCGAAAGGCCCAAAGTGGCATGGAAAGCAAAAAAAAAAAAAAAAAAAAAAAAAAAAAAAAAAAAAAAAAAAAAAAATAATTTAAAATGTTTAATTGCTTTAACTAAACAAAATATTTGCGGTACAGCTATGGTTCAGGTATGAGAATATTAGTCCCATCGAATGGGACCTATAATGTTATAAAATATTATCCAGAAGAGGAAATACTGGAAAAAAACACATTTAAAAAGAATGTTAAATTTAAAACTGCTGCATATAAAAATACTATTTGAGGTAAAGAAATTATTCCAGTAGGCTATGTTAATATTCTGTGTCCCAAGGCCACATTATTTAGGCTTTACCACTTTAAAAGGTTGTTTAGGATAGGGTGTGCACAACTCTCCATTTTCTTATGGATATAACTAGGGTTTAAATTAAAAATTGCTATATCTTAGAAATAATTTTATAAATCAAATATAATAGTATACCATTACAGAGAATTACTCAGCAGAATATTTGATTTTGTTTAAACCTTAATTAATTAACTCTCAAATGAGGCAGATTATTCGATGTTAAAATAATTAATTCAGGCCTAGAATATTAATTTATTCTAAACCTAAATAGTTAACTAAATACTTACATTTTGTGTACTTTTGTCAAAATATTCATTGCTTAAAACGAATTTACGAAAAATAAAACTAAATCATGTGAAGGATTTCTTTTATAGGGCCCAATACTTTACTATAAATTTTACAGTTTATATTACCTAAAACATTAGTTACATATTATTCTGATACAATTTTGTGAGAGAAATGTGAGTATATGGGTTGGCATATGAAGCACGCAGAGGTTTGTCCTAGTCTGCTTGCACAATTTATAAATCATACTCCTTCTTAAATCTGATACAAAAATATTATAAAATACCTTGTGAAGTATATCCTGTAGTATATACTGTGTTTCTAAAATATCCTCCACATTTTTTTGCATAGTCTCCAGTACACCCAGAATTACATTCAGAATCTGAAACTTTGTCCACTTCCACCAGCTGCTGATTACCACAGTAACAATTCACTCTGTTTACACAAAAAAATCATGAAAATAAAGCATTTACTTTACAAGAAAAGAAAATATTTATATCCAAAATATAGCACACAAATTAGTCAGATTTTAATTTTATCTTCACTTGCCCAAGTTGTAGTCCTGCATAGATAAACTTATTTACACCGCATAAATAAAGACATTTGGCTGGTGTCATTCCATCAAGTGGTACATCAATAACAAAATGCTGTCCATTTATTTTTCTTTCCTTGTCATCCTTGTAACAACCCCGGTAAGAAACTGAAATAAACAAATCCATGTTTAAACGTTTTTAAAATTATTTTTGAAGTGATAACTTCTATTGGCCCGTTGGGCACTTTCGACTTGGCTAAGTTTTCGAAATCTCGCGTCACGCCAGATTTCTCGCGAGATCTCGCATCACGCCAGATTTCTCGCGAGATCTCGCGTCATGCTTTTGTTTAGACACAAGTCAGATCGTGGAGAGGGAATATTATTAATACATTATTTACATTTATTAGCATAGCAATCAAATTAACACATAAGAATTAGTTAATATAATATAACAGCTGATTTCGCCCATCATCTGTAATTCTTAAACAAAACCCAGCGTAGATTATATTTTGGGGTTATGTTTACAACTTCAACCATTAAAATTTCTTGTGATGTTAATTTTCTTATATATTCGTTATACAACTAATGTAGGCTTCTATAACTATAAGTTATATGGGCTTCTACACGTTATAAGATTTGCTTTGGGGTTATAAACTGTATATAAAACTAACCTTTGATCATCAATATATTCGTTTATACAAATTTAAAGAAGGATACCTACTGTTTAACTTCGCAAACATTCGTACATCTTTGTATAACATATTTGATTATTAATTTCTTTACTGTAATATTAACAACTTCTAAATCATTTGATCTATCAATATGAAATAAAAGGTAACTAAAAGATAATATTTTTACCTTTCTTTAAATATATAATAACGGATATAAATAAACAATTTGAACAAATAGGCCTACAGTTTTATAATCCTTATAATTGTACACATTTACCGAGTTAAAAATCCCCGTAGTCATAGAAGTTATCACTTCCAACGTGTGGTCTTAAGCACACCCAGTTAATTTTTTTATAATAATGTAAGGAAAAGAAAATTGTATCTTGCAATTTCAAATTGATAAAAAAATTTCTGAATGCTAAATGTAACTTCTAAATGTATATTTTTCTATAATACCAATTGTTTTCAAATGAATATCAGGGTTTTAAGACTTTGTAGTATTTATTACATTTAACTTATAATTATAAATAATACATCAAACGAAAGAGCAACTCAAAACAGTTTTTGATACAAGTGTTCAATGTGAGCACCATTCTTCACATAGAGTCGATAGCCGAGTCCGTCCTCAAACCTTGTTCAGTGTATCTGGAGTAATTGTTGCAAGAACTGCTTCAATCCTGTTTCTTAAGTCGGATAAGTCAGGTGGTTGCAGAGACCTTAAAGGTAAAAATCAAATGTTGTCAGATCGGATCAACATGGAAGCCATGCGAAACTAGCTTTCTCATCCGGCCTCTTGCAGGTAATCCAGTGGTAGTCTACGTTATTTAACAAATAGCTTACTGAGTTATACTAGTGAGGCGGGACACCATCTTATTGCCAAATTAACTTCTGTGGTTCAGCTTCTTCCAGTTGAAGAAAGAGCCATAGTTGTAGCGCATCAAGATAAGAAACACCAGTTGCTTAGGCAAAAAATAAAGGCCCATAACCTTTCTGAGGGATATGCCACAAAAAACATTTAATTTAGGTGAGCCTTGTTGCAACTGTACCATTTCTTGGGGATTAGATGATTTTGCTAAATATGTTCATAAAAAAAACCCACACTGGCTAATTATTGGTCGATCACTTCCAGGAAATACTATCCTTGGATTCGGAAAATGATGCCCCGTAATCGTTTCCAAGCAATCCTGACATTTTTTCATGTAGCAGATACCACAAACTTACCAAAACCTGGTTACGATCCATGTTCAAGATTTGAACCAGTAGTTGATCACTTCAATAGGTTAGCTAAACATTATTTCACACCAAACAAATTCATATGCGTAGATGAAAGCATGATTGCAACAAAAAATCTTTTTTTCAGTATTTGCCGAAGAAACACCATCTCTGGGGAGTTAAGTTATGGATGTTGTGTTATTCTATAACGCACTATTGCATGAATTTTTTTTGTCTATAAAGGAGCTGTAAGGGGAGCTGATAAAGATGAAATAAATCAATGTGGACTTGGTTTTTTTGTTGTTAAAAAACTATTAGAAATGTGTGATTTAATGAAGAAAAGGTATCATTTCTTTATTGACAATTTTTTTCTTTCAATTTCTCTGGCCAAATATCTCTATAAAAATGACCCCTTTGTAACTGGTACGCTTAACAGAAATAGAAACGGAATTCCCAAAGAAATGCTGAATAAATTTGGTTTTGGCAAAACAAAATATGTGAGAGGAAATGAACTACTGATGCTGGGATTCAGGGAAACGAAATCGCAAAAAAATCAAGTGTTACTTTTGTCTACTGATGGTAAGGCTGCAAGTGAAAGGCGATCTGAAAATTATGTAAGAATAACCAATAAGCCTTCAATAATTAGAAATTACAATGATTATATGGGAGGGATTGATGTTTCAGATCAAATGTTATATTAGTATTTAGAAGAGAGAAAGGCACTCAAGATGTTCTCGCATCTATATAATCGGAAGAATGATGTTGAACATTTATATTCTGTATAAAGAAAACACTGACAAACCCGTAATTAGATTGGATTTTGTTACTGCAGTGATTTAAGATCTGTTACAGGACTGGCTTAAAAGCAGAAAAGTATCAAGTTCTCCTATCGTTACAGCTGCAACTAACAGAGGAGCTGGAGATTGTAGTTCAGCAACACCATTTTTAGTAAAACTTCCTACTAAAAGAGAGAAAAATTATTGTTGTATTTGTAGTGCTGAAAGCACAAAAAAAGGTGGGAAGAGGAAGAAAACTATAAATCGCTGGCATTTTTCAGATGTTTGTTGAATTTTGGCTCTGGCACTAAAAGGGTTAAACCCCATATTCATTTTTGAAACACCCTGTATTTTCTTCGTCGGGAGTACTGAGTAGGATAAACAGTAGGAGGCTCATATTTGGCAGAATTAACAGCATTTTATGAAAAAAATTACTTTGTAGAAAGGTGAAACCAAAAGAGTTTTTACAGTCAATACCTTGAGATGTTTGGGTATAATAGTAGCATAAACATTGAAAACACACCTACATCACAATACTGAGCTCTTTGTAAGAAAGATCAGGGATTACAGTCTTTTGAATAGATAATTGTGTTGTCTTATACAAAATTTTATGTTATGAAAGAACAATTTAAGTTCTTTTTTTCCAATCTTTGAATTCACAGGTACTAAGGCAGAAGGTAAGTTAAACCTTTCAACTGGGCTATATGTTAAATTCAATTTAATGGTATCGATAAGACAGCATAATTTAAGTAATTAAATAACATTTGTTGTGGTTGTGATAAAAATTGCATCACTAATCATTATAGTAATTTGGATTCCTCTATTAACTGTTTAAAATCTATTTTCCTCCATTTTTAAACACATAATAAGAAATTGGGTTCATTAAATCCGTTTCAGAATACCTTTAAACTTCAATAAACCTTTATTCTATTTTCTAAATTCATGTAGGGTTAAAAATTCATGTTCATGAATGATTAATAAATTTACAAAATTTAGTGTCAATAGGTTATGATAGATTATAAACTATATCAGCATTTGTAGCTTTTTCAGGAGCAAGTATGGAATTATAACTGCATATTATCTAAATGAATGAAACCTCTATACAAAAAACTATTTAGTTATTGTGTAACTAGAAAGCATCTGTTAAGATTGACAATGACAATAAAATGTTTTTCATCTGTAAAACTTTCCAAATCCTAAAAAAAAAACTCAAAAGTTAATTATGAACTTACATTTAAGATTCGATTTATTTTTATAATAAATCAAATTCACAAAATACGGAAAACACCATATAACTTAGGTTTCAGCTGAAAATATATGCAGTAAAGTTACATATTGAGTTTCTAATAAAAATATAATTAACTTTTACTAATTAAATTGTTTTATATAATAAAATAACAGATACAAATTGCCTACGATTTTCAATATCACTTGTGCTGTAAACAGTATTCCTCCAAACAGCTCCACATCTTTTAGACTTATCACCAGGGCAATAAGTGCTACATTCTTCATTCAAAACCTTATTCTCCAAACCCGTTCGTTGATTTCCACACCAGCATTCAGTTCTGTAAGAATAAAAGATATTAAATTATTTAAAGAATATAAACTGATTACACACATGTCCCGCTCTACTGTCTCAAACTAGGAATGTCTGGTTGAACGGGCAAGTCATCCCTTTTACTTTCTCCCCAAGCCTGACTTGGCAGTTTAACCAATACTATGAAAACTAATTTCACGAATTACTGCTTAGATACATTTTTTAACTCAGAAAGTGGAAACTTTGTTACAGACTGCATCTCATTTATCTTAATTCTACCTACTTGCATACAATATTTGTATAAAAAAAAAACATTTAAGAGAAACCTATGGGAAATGTAAATAAGAAGAAAGGTTTCCTTTTAAAAGTTTAAAAAGTAATAATTATAATGAAAAATTTAACAAAGTTGTTGTATAGTAAAACTAATGATAACAACAAAACAAATTGTATTTTTAATGAACAATTTGTAAATAATAAGTTCAATAAATTAACTTTTTTATTTTAGTCTATTTTCTGTATGACGAATGTAATTCCTGTGAAAATAGATAGGTGATTTTCCTTGTAGGCACTTTGTGTTATATTCTCATGTACTATCTTGTTTCAACATACTATATTTAAAGTTTCAAGGTTTCTATTTTTTTCCCATTGTATTATTGGTGAAGTTTCCCATTGTCATCAAGTTGGTGAAAGTAAGTAAATTTATATATGATTCAAAACAACTCAACAGCAATTACTATGGTAATTATCAAATTAAATACAATTTATGGCTACTCTTAAAATATTCACGTGAGCTCATACTATTGGCTGATTAGTGATAGGCTATTTGAATGATTTTCATTCCAAAATTCAATTATTCGTTTGTTAGATTAAACCTATTCTAGAAGTATTCTACTCTTTTTAAATGTTTAATTCTTATTTACACAGATAAAGGATAGGAAACTAGGGTATACAGTGAAGCAACGGAAGTCTATATTTTTTTATTGAGGTGGTGTACTGCAATAACCAAACACAACAAATAAAGGGTTGGAGCCTTTCTTTTCCTCATGTATGCATTTCAAAATTATACAGTTCTTAGAAAACATGTTTTTAGTAACATTTCCATCATAAGGTTTTAGCTGATTTGTCTATTAAACGATTAAACGTGACTTTTATCTGGTTCTAGAAAACTTTTAAAGTGTTGATTATAATCAAGACACACTTTTCTGTACCAAGGATCTATTTGACAAATTTTTATTAATAACTAGTTTTTGTTATTACTGTGTTTATATTTTATAGTCTATGAAATATTTAGTCCTAGCCATTTTAGGAATTATGGAAGAAAACAATAATAGCCTACTAATGAAGTAGGCTATTACTAAAAAATTATTAATTTATTTTAGAATGTAAAAATTATCAAGGTTAATGTTATTTTAAAGAGCAGTTATATAATTTGAATGATGTTTTTACATACCGGTAATAATAAAAATTATATTGATATCCGGTTGTTACTGAACGTTATCAATTGGATATTTTTATCAGTTTGGGTTAGCATGTTGTGATCACTATAAGTGGTGACTACTATACAGTAGTCTACTACTTAATACATATTGTGCAAAATTTCAACCATACCTCACTACACCGGAAGACTGTTATAAATCTATTCCCTCAAATGTCATCGGTATGGTTCCAAGACTGACAAGTTATTCAACTTTCCAATGTACATTAATATCTATTAAAATCACTGGTGTTATGAGCAGCCTTTTCACCTCCAAGCCTTTCAATTTTTCCCTCATTTATAACTTTTTCTTCACAATATAGAAAATGTTTGTTGTTAATATGCAGCTATTTTTTATTACTGTTTACCAGAGGCAGCTTGAGCCCAAATTCTTTTGGGACGGTTAAAATAAACCTGGCCATACTGGGTATGCATCAGGGTCTAGGATACCACACCGATCCAAGTGCCTTTGTCCTAATCAATCTTAATTTCAGTGAAAATATCAGATTATATATCACTGTAATTTGTTTCCATTTATTCGCCACAGTGGTTGAGCATGAGCATGAGTGAAGCCCCAAGTATTTTGAAAATAGTTAGAAGGAAAAACTAACTGAGGAAATGTACTAAACTAATTGGATACAAAGTTATAATCATTTTACTGACTAATTTTATGTTATGATATGTGTAGGAATGAACCAGTATCAAATGAGCCTGATCCACTCTCACTGATCCAGTATGTAAGTACATAGGTTTTATGTCTTGTTTTGTACCCTAATAACATTAGAGGAAATTGTGTTATTTTATAAATGATTTGTATCTATCGTGCAAAATAAATGTACAAAATTTTAGTTTTCTAGCTTTAAGGAAATTATAACACAATACTTATTTCTTTAGGAGTTGTTTCAACCCTTAAAGGCCAAATATTTTAAAATTCTCACTTAGTGGGTTTTTAGCTTCTATGAAAAATATGTGTACCAAATTTCATGTTCCTAGGAGATAGGGTTTTTGAGATATATATAACAAACAGTGTTTATTGTTTTAGGGGTTGTTCCAACCCTTACAGGCCAAATATTTGAAAATCTTTTCTTAGTGCGCCTCTTGCCCCTATGACAAATACGTGTACCTAATTTCACGTTCCTAGGAGGTAAGATTTTTGGGATATATAACAAACAATATTTATTGTTTTTGGGGTTGGTTCAACCCTTACAGCCCAAATATTTAAAAATCCTTTCTTAGTGCGCCTCTTGCCCCTATGAAAAATACATGCACCAAATTTCATGTTCCTAGGAAATAGGGTTTTTGAGATATATAACAAACAATATTTATTGTTTTAGGGATTGTTTCAACCCTTACAGGCCAAATATTTTAAAATCCTTTCTTAGTGCGCTTCTTGCCTGTATGACAAATATATGTACCAAATTTCAAGTTCTTAGGTTGTATGATTTTTGAGAAACTGTGATCAGTCAATCAATCAATCTATCAATGAGTGGTATTTGGTTTTTATACAACACCTCCAGAACTTATCAGGAGTCAAGCTACATATAAAAAACAATTCATCTGCTTCTACATCATCTAAAACGAATTCCCAAGAAAAATCTTTTACAATAAAAAACTGATTTGGACATTGGTCACAGGTACTAGTGCCAACTCTATGTGGGTTGGGGAGTGCAACATTTTTTGTTTGCTGGGATGAGCCCTACTAATGTTATAAATTACAAGATGATTGTTTTTAATTTTAAAGATTTACCAGAATAAGAAGGACAAAATTAACTCTGACCTCATATGGAAAATAAATCATTTTGGGCGCACATAAAATCTACTAAAACCATAAATAAATTATTTTATTAGTAGGAACCCACTACAAAATTAAACATTTGCCTTATTCTGATTTTATTTTGATAGACTTTTAAGAGGATTTTTGTTAGTTTATCAAGTTTATAAATTAAACATACTGTAAATTACAGAAACTTTCCTAATCAAACTTTGTATTTGTTAAATTGTCATTAAAATACGCAGATGGTCGACTCATTTCTCAGTGATATAATTTATGTTTACAAAAATTCTTAAGGAGGCCTTTAGACTCCCTCCTTGCAGCACATGGGATCTATTTCATATCCTCCTCTCTTAGCATCATGAGTAGGTACTGCTTGAGAATCCTTATTAATTTTATGAATGGGCCCCTACAATAATTTGACAAATCAGCCCTCATGTAGCTGTTCACGTAGCTACTGTAATTTAGTTTTAAAAAGGATGTTCAAAATATCAAAATAATTTATAAATTCTTTTCTAATTACTATCTAGATACTTTATCAATAGTTTGCCACATAATAGATTACTAACCCAACATGAAGTCCTGCTCAGAAGAAACCTCTTGATTTACAAGTTTCAGCACATTAATTAGGTGTCATTTGACTGTTAATAAAAACATATCCCGTCAGCCTCCTATCAAATTAGTATTTGCAACTATCTGAATAATCTATCACTAATTGATTACTAACCCAATTTGCAGTCCTGCACATAAGAAACCTCTTGATTTACAAGTTTCAGCACATTAATGAGGTGTAATTT